>JBBPMC010000572.1:0-20095 GCA_038090115.1 Strobilomyces echinocephalus | reverse complement strand
TTACGATATAGACGTCCTTGTGTTATTTCCAGATCCCCTTTGGTGGCAATTCAGTAGTGCAGCAGGCAACGCTCGGAAAACCCCGATACTCTTCTGTCGGGAGAGCTGCGACGATGATACCAACGGATATCTCCGTCCATCGGTGTTCCCGAACCAGAAAACGCCTTCTGGCGACGTTGAATTGGTTGCCAGAGTTTCAAGAAACGACCGGGTGATCGTATGTACGTGCGATGGCCGCCAACGAGTCATTCGAGTTGTGAGGATGCAACGCAGATGACCGAGACGGGCAGACGCAGCGGAGATCTTTGATCGCCCTGCAGGTTTCTGTTTTGCCTCTTTGCCATGACAGCCGCGGTTGAATGCCTCGCTTCGGCATTTCGCGCGTCCATGTCGGGAAGGTCTGCTCGCCGTGCTTCAGAACTCGCGGTTCTATCAAGGGTTTTGAAGGGCGCTGCGTAGACGTCGGCGACGGAATCTGAATTACGCCCGAAGCACGTACCTAATTGGCGCCACGACCGTCGTCCCGCTGAAGAATGATTCTCCCGCCTGACGGCGGCTCGCATCGGTTGCTGAGCGCTGAGCGCTGAGCGTCCATGCTCGTTCGTCGCCGAGCGTTTTACTCCCGATTCGGACCAGGCACTAGGGGGCCGCCTTCCAATACGGGACGAACGCGAGAACTTCTGAATCGAAGTCAGTCCCTAGTTGCCATCTACGTACACGTCGATCCCGACTGGTCTCTCGAAGCGCCGCGGCCGCGCCAAGATTCGGCGGGGGAAAAGGGTGTGGACACAGGGAACTTGCCGAGCGCGTCCTGTTCTGCGCGGGCTTAATACGAGCGAGCGAGCGAGCCGTCTCCAACTGCCAGGCCTCCGAGGCCACGAGCGGCGTTTTGTGTCCTTTCTGCGGGTCCGCCGGGGATCTCCGTGCGCGCCGTGGAAGGGAGGAGACCGTCGAAATTCGACTGCAAGCGAACGCGCACGTCGTCCCTGCTCTACGCACGCAGCGAGCCGAGTTCAATCCAGCCCGAGACCGAGCCACGCTCTGGAGAGCACACCGCTCGCGGTAAAGCCAGACGACGACGAAGCGTTCGTTCCGGCGTCGCGTACTCCAGGTCGCGTCCTCGTGGCATGGGGACGTCGGTGGGATTTCGGAACAGTCGTCGCCTTTTTTTTCATGGGTTCGGGGATCTCCTTGTGTCGTCTTGCGTGCGCGACCCGGAGGGTGGGAGGTAGCGGCCCACTCGGATTGCGAGCCAACGTATGCATCGAGCCGGAGTCCAGTCCAGCCTGGCCCCGTCGTGCGCTTGGCGAATCACGACGCCGCAGTGGGGCGATCGCCCCCATCGCGAGACCCACGACGAAAAAACACGACGCGTCATCACGCATCAAGTCGTTCAACAAGGGTCGCCGTGGGCCCGTGATTCTGACGAGGCCGGTGTGATTCTGTGCCTTTTCTTTTCTTTTTCTCTCGCGAGCAGTATCCAGACCAAGAGAGAGTTGGACACGCGAATCGGACGTTGCCCGTGCGCCGACGCAGCGTCGGGCCCCGCTTTCCTCGTTCGCTCGAACTTCGTTCTCGCACCGCCTCGCTTGTCAGTCTCTTTTCGGAGCCCCACCCCCCGGACGCAGTCGAATTCGTCGACCCGGCGATTTCCTTGCGGTTCCGCAAGATTCCTATCTCCCAGCAGGCGAGAAGGGGGAGGGAGCGAAAAAGAGAAGGCCTGGTAAGACGTGGCCGCGGGAGGGAATTTGAAAGGGTAGTGACGCGGGCGATAGCAAACATAGCGAGCTCAAGTCATGGGATGGCGCAATCGCGGAGGTCTCTGATGGACGAGGTCGTACTGTTGGAACCACTGTACATAGCGTCATAAATTGTACACAACATAAATCTCGTGCATACGCCCATTAGCGGGCGCCATGTTGGAGCGATAACGCGCCCATAGGACCCCACGAAAACAAATGCGACACCAATACGTGGAGCCCTGCTTTACTTTACCCAGACATTACGAAGAAAAGCCACCGAACGAGCAAAAAAAGAACGCCGATAAGCTACGTCGAGACATAGAAATATGCGTCCGTCCATGTCTGCATCACGTCCAGGATCAACTGAGTTATATCAGCGGGTGGTTTGGACGTGCATTGACCGGAACACACTGTTCCGAGCGGGCGGCCTCCGGGCCCTTGTTTCCCGCCTGAACTTCTGGATCTACAAGCACGTTGTGATAGGCTGTGAACTGCAGATAGCGCATGGCGACCCAATCTTGCGTGCCATACCCCAGTCGGGAAAACGCGTATCAAACGCCACCGAGTACGAAAGAGGAAGGCCAGAAGGAAATAATAGAATAGAAAGAACGAAAAAAAGAGAAGACGACCGAGCTAAGACAGAGGTGGAGCACGGCCCACGTTCTTAGTCTTGCTGCGGTAGAGGCATGTCCGGGATCAGATAGTGTACGGGGCGTCCGTCCCCAAAGCTCGCCTTGTGCGTCAAATCCGATGCGGTCCCGTTCGCGCCCGTTCCCGTTCCGTGCGAATGCGAAGACTCGGCACCCGCAGTAAACGTAGATACAGAGTCTGCGTTCTTGTCTTCGAGCAGCGAAGAATCGTAGTGTGGGACGGGTTTTCTGGACCCACGCCTTGCGGACGCAGCTGAAATAGAACGCTTGACGGGCGTGGGAGTCACAGGCGTGAGAGGGTATTCTTCGTTGGATTGCCCATATATGGGCGATGGAGGAATGGGAACACGGGAAAGGCTTGTGGGGGGCAAGTTGGGCATGGAGAGGCGGTCACTGCGGCGTCGCATTGAGGTCTCCATCGAAGAACGAATCCGCTGTGCTTGCTGTTCGAGGCTTCGGGCGGGGGTGTGAACAGAAGGGGCACGGGATCGGAAGGGGTCGCTGGGGACGGTGGTCGGGTTTTGCACAGAGTACGTCGAGGCACGACGGTCGTAATGAATAGGCGTGCTCAGAGCGTCAAAGGGGCTCATTGCGGTGGAAGGAGTGGGCGTAACGAGCTTTTCCTGGCTGACGACGACTACATCTTCGTCGGAACCACCAGGGGTAGTCGTTGCAGACGCTTTCCCCACCGCAACGTCTTGAAGTATAGCTCCCTCCGATTCAGAATGCGAATGGTTACTGCCGAATTGGCCGCCACTGATTGCCGGGTGGATGCTCGAGCTGGTCGACTTGAGTGATCCCCACGCCCCGTCTTTGCGTCCACCTCGTACAATGAACGACATCCTTCGTCTTCGTCTCCGTGACCACAGGAGCGCCGCAGCGATGACAACCAGAGCAACACCGACGACGCCCCCGACGACCCCACCCACGACGCGGCCCACGGTTGATTTTGACGTAGCAATGTTGCTGGAAGCCCCCGTAGATGAACCTTGAGGCGATGCACCTGCCAGGCAGGAGACATCTGTTCCGTTCGAAACGAAGAACGGCGCTGAGTTGCTGCTAACAGCCGGGTTGGAAAGTACGCGACCCTCTACCTCGTACCAACCTTGCGAAATGTTAACGGAGGGCCAGACGAAAGGTGACGTAGAGGTGTTGGTGTCCACCAGCTGCTGCTGGATCGTGTCATTGAGAAGCAAGCCGTCATTGTGAGGCACGGCGATGTTGGTAATAGAGAGTAGCAACTCGACTTCCTTTCCGCTGTAACTCCACGAAATTAAACCCGAGGTGCACGTTGTCATGTTCTGGACGGCGAATGTGAGATTTTGTAGAGAAGATGATGGCTGGGGCGTGGCTGAAGTTCTGGTTGAGGATGAAGGTGAAGCTTGGGTGCCGGATGACGATGATGAAAGCGATGGAGTGGAAGTTGACGACGTGGACGAACGTAAAGGTGAGATAATTGAAGATGAAGACGAGGACGGCTCACAACTTGGAGTCGGCGACATGGTTGTTATTGTCGTCGATGTCGATGAGGAAGTTCGTAGAGACACTGGGCCCGGGCCCGTGGCCTGGCGGGCCTCATGTAGGGGAGCAGGCGCAGTGGCTGCGATCAATGTGGAAAAGTGAAGACATGCGCAAACCAGCCCAAGCGAGGCATGTAGTAACGTCATGTCGTCTCCTGAGAAGGCCATCCGTCAGCGCTCTGCAGAGAAGGAAGTAAAATGTAAGTAAACCGACAATTTACACCGTTCTTGTTCGGCAGTCGGATGCAGCAGCCAAGTTCTTTACGACTCGTGGGCCCAGAAACGCGGCGAATAGCGGGAAGGAGCTGCAGGGACGACCGTCTGGACGAGAGACGAGGTGGCCTGAGTGGAGGCTAGGGAGAGAGCGGGACAGGCGCTGACGGGGACTTGCAGCCGTCGTTTTACAACAATAACCCGTTTTGCACCACGTGCGCTTGTCGACTTGATACGAACATATGGACCCAGAACTGAATGACGCACGGGCGATCGCTGATACTACTCTATGCTACTCAGTCTGATAAGATATCGTTCTACTCGCAGCGTCGGCTAGGCGGGTTTAGTAGTTGCGTGCCAGCTACTTAGTACAGTACATCTTAGAGAGGCGATACACGGTCTCAACCGTACAACAAACAACACGGTATCATGAGGCGCTGTTATCGCATGGTTCAATGGTCTAGTGGTTATGATTTCTGTCTTACACACAGAAGGTCCTGAGTTCGACCCTCAGTTGAGCCATATATTTTTATCTCCCTTTATGGATCAAGGAACGAGTACCGGTTTGTTCTTTCATTTGATAGCGCCCTCCCCTTTGCGAAGAGCTTGTACGTGTGTAGTATCAATTTGTTTCTCGGACCAATTTTTTTTCTACCCCATCTCCACGGAAAAACTCTGAATAACATCTCTGTCTGAGGAACCGGTCGTTTGGTGCGATCATGCGGCGCCTGCTGTTTTGGATCTTCATTTATCCGTTCCTGGGGTCACGGCGCAACAGCGTCAGGGCGAGGACCGAGCTGACCAGCGATACAAGGTTGAAGCTCCGGTCGACAAGCCGAAGCATGGCCAACTTTGCTACGGGGCTCAGGGCCAAAACGAGGGCCAAGGGGTGGGGGACCGATATATATCCGACCAGATCTCCAAGCGTGGCGAAACTGTTGCGTTTCGCTATTTCAAATGATTGGCATCAGGACGGGCGCCTACATGCGCACACACGCCCGACGGATCGCCCTCATCGATTTTAGTCTCCTTGGGGTCAGTCGAGGAGCCGGCGGAGGGCCATGTGCATGATCCGACGAGGCATGAATGCATGACGGCTCACCCCGATGTTCCTCTGCGACGGCCACGTCATCGGAACCAACCTCTGAGTCCCCGACCACGGACAGCATCGGCCGTTGTCCTACATATTAGCCAGACCCCGTGACCTGCTTATAAGTCCGCTTTGAGGATGGGTGTAACGAAGGATACAATCGCGGACGCACAGATCCGTTCGCGACGCGATTCGAACTGTGTGAGGCGTGGCTGCGTGACTGCGGGGTTTGGCAATGACTTCGATTCCGTTTGCGGTACCTGGACACGTCAGTGCGATAAGGTCACGGGAGCGTTCTGCGGAATGCATGTAACGGGTTTTAGTGTGCCGCAGTCAGGAGAGCCGTAGCCCGTATCCCCATATGAGAAAAACGGCGGTCTCTGGTCTTGAAGTATATGGTCTGGGCTAGGGTGACAATATTCCCGTCCACTTCGTCCCCTTCTTTCCTCCGTCATGGAACAACTCCCGCCCAAGATAAGGCATACGCGGTCACCAAGGCTGCCGTTAGATGAGCGTGACGGCATTGAGATTTGTGCGTTCAAGGTCGGACCTGGTCTGTCTCGAACAAAGCATCGATTTAGTGATCGTAAATAGTGTACGGATATCATCGCGAGATGTGCCAATGGGAATTAGATCCGGTAGCAAGGCTTCGAGCATCCAGGCGGGCGCTGACGTCCAAGAAGAACGACACGAAGCGAAAATGAAAGAAAAAGGTAATTACGAATGGTCAACAACGCTGCCGATCCAAGGCACTCTATATCGTGTCTGAAGCACACTCCCGGAGCTCCTCTTCCACGGCTTTGCGACCGTCGTCCGTGAGCGTAGGTATGCCGGAGCTGATGTCCTTGTTGAAGTACGCGGGTATGAATCTGATTGCGACGACGTGTCAGTGTGCGATCCAACATGGACTAGGCGCTCGCCCACTTACTCCTCGCCCTTGCGTTTCCGCTCACTCGCCTCGTCGCGCTGTTTCTGCTCGAGCACAAGTTTGTGTTTGGTCGCCTCCCCATACTCCTTGCTAAGGAGCTTGCTAGTGACGTTCTCCCACAGCTTACGACTTTCCTTGGGGAGCTGCTTCTCCAGCGGGCGTATGACCTTTGGGACGACCAGTAACTTTTCAAGGTCCACCAACGTGTGGAAATCGGCGGTCGATGCCACAGACACGGTGGAACCCAACGGGTTACGTCGCCACCGGATACGGTTTCGCCAACAACCATCGAAGGAAGCAACGATGCGAGATTGAGGAACGTGTTTGACCTTGGTCCACTCCTCGTGTTCCGTTCCGTCTTCGTCGTACGTGTGGATAATACCCTCGACGAGGAAATGGGCCTTCCCAAGCCAGGACTAAACCCACGAACATGACCAAGGACGAAGTGAGAGACCTGCTCCCCGATCAAAGGATCACGCACCTCCTCCTTGTACTCTAGCACCGCCCGGTAATTATCCTTGCCCTTCGCGCTGGTGCATGTGATGATCGTCGAATCCGAGACCGTGATGTAGAAGCTCCCTCTCAAAATCCCGTTGACGCTCGCGATAGGATGCGTTATGTGGTATTGCTCGCCTTCTCCAGGTCCACCGTTGATGTCGATATAGATTCCCTTGTTGTACGACCCTGGCGCGACGCGAACTGTCGTACCGGAAATCTTTGCTGAAATCTGGTCGATCCCGCGCATCTCGATAGAGCGAGCGGGGCAGGTGGCGTAGTAGGCGGAGACAGGTGGGTGGTGCGAGACTTGTTCGGTGATGTATGCCACACGGAGAGCGTCGGTATCTGAACCACCAGCGACGAGGGAGAGGTTTGACATGTGTCCGGCAAGGTCACGATCAGAGACAGGCTGGGGCGACGTGGGAGCAGTCGATGGGCTAGCTTTGTTCTTAGAAAGGAGACTGAGGCCGCTTCGAGTGCTTTTGGAGCTATGTCCACTTCGCCCACTCTTGATGCTTAAAGTCTCGGAGGGCAACGCAGTAGTGGAAGGGTTAGGCGACGGAGTCTGGGTTGTATACGTTCCGAGCATTGGGGGATGCCTAGGATCAGAAGGATATTGCACGGGAGGGACGTCCCAGTGTGCACGGAAGTGCTCTCCAAGGACTGAGTTATACGGCTTGCACACTTTACCATGCTGTGCCCGTGTCAAAACACACGTGCGATCAAACGACAATAACTACTCACAACGAACTTGAGGTCTTTGGTAAATGTGAAGCGTACTACAGCAAGCATGCGCTCAAAGGCATCATCTGAATCATTGATGCTAAACGGGGGTCGCATAAGCCGAAAAGCACGCAATAGCACCGAGGCGTGACGCACGCAGCGAACAGATCAGGCCGATCCAGATAATGCCAATACTCCAGGTTAGGCAGTGGCTCGAGCAGAGACGCTGGGAGCGACAAGCGCCTGCGTGTAACGGCCGGTCTGGGTCAGTGATTCAGTGGTGATGGTCCTGCGGCACCCACATTGCAGCGATGTCTTTCACACCGAGACACCTTCTGACGAGTTGTACAATCATATTCAACTTTCCGCCTTCCCCAGCCTCGGTAGGCTCTTCCGGGACAGAGATGGGTGGACCAGGAGCGTCTTCGTCGAGAACGGGGGCGGGTTCAGCTGTCGGGGTGAGATTGTCCCTGCTGTCAGCCATTGCGCGGTGCTTGCTGTGATCCTAGATTAAAGGGCGAGCTGGAACTGGTATGGAGGGAGAAAGTCGAACGAAAGAGAAGAAAAAGTTTGATGCGGCGCGCGAGATCCCGCGAGGTTGTGGTGCAAGACGTCGGCTGCAACGTGCAGTAAGTAATATGTACAAAACAGGTAATCTATGGCAAGTCATCGGAGACTGCACCCTCTGATGCGGACTGGCCCATCGCAAAATACACCAGTTACAATAGCATGACCTCCCATGCATTCAATGCGGTCACTGACACGCAGGGTCTGCCACCGTTTATATTTATCTTGGGAGCATGCGTCGTCCCCGATCCCCCGCACCCCAAGATCAGCGAAGCCTTCACCAAATCGAAGAATACACCATCTTGGATCCAAGGCGAGCATCATAGTTTGCTACACGGATCAGTTGCCAAGCCTAATTGAAATCCGTCGACAAGGAGATACTCCGGGTCACGGTCCGGGTGTCCATTGTGCCTTGGTCACTGGCGCGAACGATTTAGCGCACGAGTGGATCTCATATGTATCATGATACCTTGTATCTAGATGTCCACATCAAACAGTCACTGGAAGTCCTCGGAGTGTAGGACCGTCAAGCTAGTTTGTTCTTCGTGTATTTCAAAATCCGTGCCTCGGTGGGGTTTTTTCCTTGGACCTGTCCCAGCGAAGCTTTTCGTGAAGTAAGAATTGGTGTCGTTTTCGGACTACATATTGGTCATTTTCTGCGCCGTCTAGACTGATAACTGATAGTGATACTTAGCATTGTGAACTCACAGCAAACATTGACCAAATTTGTACCAGCGTGGCACGTGAGTATGAGCGGTTGAGTAGGCGGCGTGGCAAAGTTACGACTCCCCCTACCACTTCAGGCGGGCTTCCTCGTCTGTCCTCGGTTTCGTCCAATCCTTCTGCCTCATCGGTATTGATGGTGGAAGATAAATACATCGGGCTGGCTCTCGCTGTGTCCAGCTCGATCGCCATCGGAACAAGTTTCATTATTACCAAGAAGGCGAGCCGAAGCAGTCCCATGGGATTGCGCTCTTTTCAGAGCTGATTCCGGCGCGTTCTAGGGTCTGACAGATGCCAGCGCACGAAGTTCCTCATATGTATCCGCCTCCGACGACTACGCCTACCTACGGAATCCGACTTGGTGGGCAGGTATATCTACCCGTACGTCCATTCTCTTGCACTTCCACTCAGAGTCTTGGACTCACTTGGCGCGACGTCATGATCAGTGGTATTAGGAGAAAGTGAGTTCCAGCAGAGAGATATGCCTATTAACTTCTCATCATCCTAGTTGCAAATTTTGCTGCCTATACGTTTGCACCACCAATATTGGTAACACCGCTGGGTGCATTAAGCGTTCTCATTGGGTTCGTTCGTTCAATTAGGCGCGCTTTCAAACTTGACGCCTCGCAGCGCAGTGCTTGCATCATTCCTATTGAACGAAGAACTAGGCCACCTCGGTCGAACGGGATGCGCGCTATGCTTAATAGGCTCCATCATCATTGTCTTGCATGCACCACCAGACAAAGAGATCGAAACAGTCGATGAAATCCTTCACTACGCCATACAGCCAGGTAGGTCAACCTTTTGTTCTTTGACAAGTTTTTGACTCGGCGCAGGCTTCATGTTGTACTGCCTTACCGTCTTCATCTTCTCATTGGTCATGATTTTCAACATTGTACCTCGCTACGGTCGCTCGAACCCCATGGTGTACATCTCGATATGCTCTCTCGTCGGTTCCGTCTCTGTCATGGCGATTAAAGGATTCGGCGTGGCAGTAAAACTCACATTGGGTGGAAACAACCAGTTTACGCATCCAAGCACGTACGTGTTCGGCATTGTTGTGGTAGGCTGCATATTAGTGCAGATGAACTACTTCAACAAGGCACTCGACACGTTCTCCACCAATGTGTACGTTCGTCTGTTCACACCTGCTCTGGTCCTCACTGCAGTCTGCCAGCGTGAACCCAATGTACTACGTGGGCTTTTCCACGGCCACGATCGTGGCGTCCCTCATCTTATTCCAAGGATTCAACACTACCGACGGCACGAACACGGTGACGTTGCTCGCCGGGTTCATCGTCACCTTCCTCGGCGTCCATCTGCTCAATTTATCGCGGAAACCCGACCCTCCGAAAGCGAACGGCCATTCTGCGCTCGAAAGCGGGTTGATGAACCCTCGTATGAGCCTCCAAGGTCGCCCGTCGCTCGATGGCTGGGGAGGTACGTCCGAGGTACGACCCGACGGGATTCTCCGTTCGGCTGGGCACGGTCGTCGGAGTTCGCTATATCGCGCGCAGAGCGACACGTTGTTCAACGCGTTTGAGGAAGAGGGTGTCACCAGCATGCCGCTATCGCGACTCCGGGAGAGCGAAGAGGAGGAGGTGGGGGGCACGGAAGACGACAGCGACGTGGACGAACGGACGCGACTGCACTCGGAACGTCGTATACGACCCGGCGTTTCTAGAAGTCATAGCAATTCTCCGGCACTGCAGGGCAGTGGATCACCTCGGATGTCCTGAAACACGCACAAAACAAGTGGGGTCCGTTGTTGCACGTACATAGCATCCGAGACGGAGATGGACTACAGCTACTCTAGATTTTACGTCTATACCTCGCAGCATCAATTCACGCGCCCACACCCAGAGTCCGTGCTCTCGTCCCCATCCATCCAACACTCTTGGCAAGGGTCCTGAGGAAGTGACTGAATTGCAGAATGACGCTAGCAAGCGGGGTTGGCCGCGATCGCGATTACCATACGGGTGTGGTGAGACGGCGAGTGCCACAAGGCACACTTGGGATGGAACTCGCCGGGAGATCAGCAACCGGCGGCTTTCATCACTTCTCTGTATGTACCTAGGGCCGACAGGAGAGAAGTATTTCTGTAAAACGACCGGCGGAAACATCCGCCTCGGGCCACCTGGTAAGGGGACGTGCGCAGGATATTTCTTTCCTGCTGGACACCCTATGATTATTTTTTTTGTGCGAGAAACCGGGAGTTTCCGTTGGTCCTTAGGAACCCGGTGCTGGATCGAGCGGCGCCGGAACGCTGCCAAGGCACGTCACGACTCCGGGTTCTCGAAGGATGAAACCACCGAAATGACGAATGTTGGGAGGGATCAAATTCGGTCGTGGGTCCCCGATCGTTGGACGTGTGCGGCTTGGTACCAACAGCCCCAGTTTTCAAGGCGTCAGTTTGCCATGCATACGACATTGGAGCACCTGATGTCCGTATAAAGAAACGTTCGATCGGGATGGTCGAGAATACGGGATGCGAGGAGGTGGACTTTCATGCAGAATTACGGTTTTGGAGCGATCGTTCTCATAGCTTGGCTCAGAGTTCATGAGTCCCACAATGCATAACAAGGACGCCAGGGCGAAGACGTTTCAAAAGTCTTGTTGTCCGGGGTAAAGAAAACGAGGGGACCGAGCAGGGCTCTCCTGGCCGAATGCCTGACATCGGAAGTCCGAGGGCGGAAGGTCGCTAGGGATCGTTGAAAGTCAGCGACGGCCACCGCATATCAAATAGTCGTACAACGGATCAGTACGCAAGATGTCGGTGGCGACAAAAAGAGCGGAATTAGCTAGCATCACTCTTCCCTCCAGCGCACTTGTGGACTTCGTGGACGCAGCACGAAGGCAGACGTGTGAGTTCATCGGATTCCTCGGAGAGGGTGTAGAAAAATGACTAAATTTAAGGGGGAGTCGTGATCTAAGGGGACACGATGTTCGCACTCAAATAGAGACGTAAAGCGTTGCTACAACGTTGGTCTTAGCAGAGATTATTAGCATATTTCTGCGGAGCAGGTAGACGGAAACTGCCGATGACAACGAGCCATCATTTTGCGAACTAATGCCCAAGGGGTCGCACCGTCATGCAAGGATATAGGAGAATCGTCACAACCTACAACGAAAGCGATCTAAGGGGAGTGAGTGTGTTGCAATAGAATGTAGCTTGTGCGACAAGTAGGGTGCGGGTATGACTAGTCGTAGCACGCAGTCAACAGGCCATGCACTAATGTGGGAAATATGCGTGCCTCATGGTATGGGTAAAACAGAGGCCTACTTTGAAACGCGACGCCTTGGTATATTTGGCCGATGGCACTATATTATGAGATGGCTTTTTCTGCCGTCGGAAGGAGGATGAACTCACGGACTGCGCCGAAGACTCCCATTGTTTTACCATCGCCGCCGCCGCTTGCTATTCAGAGTTTAGCCGGCGTTGGAGCTGATGGAGGTGTCTGCCGTGTATCAAGAGTAACCAAAGGAGCCTGCGTCAGTTCCAACTCACCATATTAATCGTTCATCCCGACACATGCGAGACTTGAACGCAAGTATCTTCTTCTTCCCATGGCAAATCCCAGGAATCGAGACTAACAGACAAGTGCCAGCACAGTACTAGTACGCCGGGAGTTGGGAAGTAGTAAAATAAAGTTCAAGACTGTCGATCGTTGACCGATCGCAGTTTGTTGGTTTGGTTTATTTGTGCTCATTTGGCAGAGGATCAGCGGCTCGCCGCTTCAACAACCCCCACCAAAACGAACCCCTGGGCATTACTCGAGGACATGTCGTGCGATTTCAAACGCGATCCAAACTCTCTCTGAGAAAAAGGTAACTATCATCTAGCACGCACGGGCACCTTTAGGTCGCATTAGACATGCCACCCCACATATTTAGTGGGTTCGCAATGTCTACCGAGCTGGCTCTCGCGAGTCTACACGTACGGGACAGTCGACATCTCCGATGGTGACGCTGTATATCGTGCAGTCGCACTAATCGCTAGTCTTCGTCTGTTATGTCCGCAGCGGACGGTTCGATTGTGCGTACTTTCACCCACTATGCCCGTAGAACGTTATCGGGCTAATGGAGATCCAATGATGTGCACGGCTAGAAAAAATACGCGGGAAGACTTGTCAGATCGGTGATCGGACGGAATGGCCAATCATAAGCGTCTTCGAAGAGATTCTCCGATGAGAATTCTGTCGCCTTAGAAGGCCGTGTTGTGACGGTCCCCATCGCCCGCACCAGACCTTAGGCGTTCACGTCCACTTAACGGTAAGAATGCATCTCTCGACGCAGTCGCCGTGTTCAACAGCTACAGTGCATTCCATTCCGAGCGTGATTTATGTCGACCTTGAAGCTGAAGGTCGAACGTTGCAACGTTGAACCCCGACCACGTGAGCTGCACACGACCATCCTGGAACTTCCACTGTGGAGCATCCGATAACCGCACACTTCGATGGTCCCTCTCAAAAGGGGATGATATCTCCGAGTCGTGTGTGTCGACTCAATTGTGAGAACTTGACAACACTGGTACAATTCAATCGGCTATCCCAGCGATGCATAAGGATACCACCAAGAGAGCTGCAGGGTGCGAAGTGAAGGCGACCTATGACTGGCCTAACTAACTCCGATGCGATCCGCATCTCCAGTACTCTAACCGCCGCCGACCGTCCAGTAAGGCATCTCATGTTCAAACCCAAAACTCCGAATTTTACCTTGTTTGTTCAACCCGGACTGACAGTCCGTACTAGCTCCACAATGGAAAATGGCATTTGCGACTGCAGTTGAAAGTTTCAAACCCTGACTGAATTCAGGTCGTGTGCCAGTCATGCTCTACCCGTTTCATTAGCGAGAGCCGTTAGCTTCTTGGATGCCTGGATTTCCCGGTGCATCCCGTCCACTCACAGGCGAGCAAAGGTAGCAATTGCCTCGCCGTTATATTCGATGGGGCCTTGGTTCTGTTATGCAGGAAGCATATGGCATTTTCCCCGGACCGATATAGACTAGATGGGATTTTCAAGGTGATGCATTATCCATTTGGCTCGCGTCGGCCGTTCCTGATTAAAGCCCATGACCGCCTCCGCTGGGTCGCAGATACCTCCAAGATACCCAGGTGAGTGTCTGCGAGCCTCGTTCATCACGTTCATCGCGCCTCATTGTTATCGACAGACCCCCGAATGGAAAAAAGCATACATGTAATAAGCTCGTCGTACTCATCTTCCAATCCAACCCTCTGACTTGACGGCCTGTGACCAATTTTCTCTGACAGAGACTATTGCGGGCTTAAATCACAGTTACGAGTTATGCGTGCCAAGTCCCTGCCGCAGGTTGGCACGCCAAGTTCCTGCGAGACTAAAGCCCCGGATCACGTCATTCGAGAAGACTACGAGAAATGTTGTGACGCTGAAGGTAGGAACGCCCTCGAGCACCATTTCAGTTACTTGGGATGAAGTACCAATGATTCAATAGCCCTCTCAGCTCCGGAAAATGCGGCACCGGCAGGGCTCACATGTCAGTGGGTTTCTGAAAGTGACCCCATTGCGAATGGTACCACGGACTCGAGTGGCAACAGAGTTGCTTACCCTGAGCGGACAGTTCACCGAGAAAGAAGTAAGTGATGATGATTCTTCAACCATCGTAATCTGGAATTCTGAAAATTATTAGAGACCTCCTTTAGTTCGACGGTGTCCATCCTTCCGTCTCACATCACCGGAACCACACTATTTGCCAAGTCTCAAGAAGCAGGGCTGCACCCAAGGGCCCGTCCTTCAACTCCCACTATTTTCCAGGATCCGGGTATCTGACGCCACTTTTGTCAAGCATAACCATAATTCATATCTCATCTCATCAACAGGGTGTTCCAAATCATCGCCTTTGCGTGCAATACTTTTAAACCTACCCGCCGTTCATTTCGAGTTTCTCGACACGCTTGATGCTGAGCTGAACAAAGTAGAAACATTTTACGCAGAGAGAGAGAAAAAGATGCACGAACGCGACAAGCTACTTAGAGAGCAACTCAGGGAACTTGGAATACATCGTAAAATGTTTCATGTTGGTGCTCATTATTTGGGTGCGTATGTCGCTGACCATCTTATCAGAAATCGCGTGCGCACTGGAAGGCGCAAAGTTGGGTCAAGAAAGCATATATCGTACTGATCAGCTGGCTCCCACCTTGTCTCACGAAACGCGGAAAGTGTGAACAAGTATGCGGGAAAGGTATTGATCCTCATAAGTACCATGATGCCAAAATGCGACTCAGGGAGGCTGTCATTGAACATTACCGGTACGTCGGTACAGATTCTCTTTGAAAAATTGTCATACAAAGGCCGAGGAGACGGGTTGCTCAATACCACACTGGTTTTCGAGATCTATTTGTTACCAAAGGCGCTGATATCCATGTATTCCAGTGGCCTCGAGGTCTTGAACAAATATAGAGTGAGGCTTCTTCTACCTGCCCCTACATTTACATATTGACATTTGTTACCCTTGGATTCTCTTCGAATTCCATCGATCGAATATGCGATTGGGTTCAAATTACCATTTCTGACTCGACCTATTATTTCATTGCGAAGGCTCTCAACCTTGCTGGCATTCTGAAAGTGCTGGAGAAATATGAGAAGCTCACAGGCATCTATCTCATGGATGCTTATACGAATGAGAAGGTATGTGAGTACAGCGTTCAATGATTCTCAAGCTCTGAACTCTTGTAGGTAGATACATGTTCCTTTGCGTCAGGCGCCACGGTTGGCGCTATGCAGAAGGAAATGGAACAACTTTTTGCGACACGATTCGGTAGGTTTCCTCCGCGCCCGAGCGCCATGAGATTCGTCAATTGGAGTCACACGCTGACCCTCGGGCCTTGTATTCCGGCCAGAATGCGGAAACAGAAAGAAAGCGAAGTGCCAGCTCCGAGTGGGACCGAAGACGAAGACGCACTATTCTAGTACATGCCGCTCTGGATTGTGGTTGGGCCTAGCACTTCCTGCGATTGCGGCGGGCTGTTACCTATGTAAGAGGGATCCAAAACCACTAATGGATCACCCTGAACTTCGTTGCTAGCTTTTCAGGAGCATACACGGGGATCACTCCCATCGTGGAATATCTTACTTTTCATCTATTCTATACTCGTCGTACCCGTGCTATTGGCACTGCTAATTGGCTTCAATGTCCTTGTATGGACACGCGAAAGGATTAGCTACGCTTTTATCTTCGGTGGGTGCTCTTTACGGGATGGTAATCTGTTAGCCTTCTAATCGTCTTCTGCACAGAACTAAATCCACGATCGAGACTTCATCATTATGAATACTTCGAGGTATCTGTGCATAGTTACCACACACGCTGACTCTGATCACGCATAGAAGCTTCCTTCCATGCTCTTATGTACTCTTGCCTATGGGTTCTGGCTTTCTTTGGCTCAGATTGGTCCGCCACTACTATGGCCTTTGGTTTGGATCACTCTCGCCAGCGCGGTGATGTTTAACCCGATTCGTGTAAGTTCTTCGGCTGCATTCTGGGGTTTAACTAGGCCCGATGTTGATACTGACTACGTTCGGATATCCAGAGTTTTATGTGGGGCCGCGCTCGTTTGTGGACAATCAAGAACATATTTAAGCTTGGGGCTAGTGGGATGTTGGAAGTCAGGGTTCGTGTCACCATCAGGGAGAACCTTCGAGATCTGACTGTATTCCAGTTCATAGATGTTTGGCTCGGGTATGACTCTTTTCCCGGGTTTGCTTTACTCAACCTCACTCTGCTACCCAGGGATCAGTTTTGCAGTCTCGTGTATTCGCTTTCCAACATATACTTCGTGGGCTGCTTCTATATCCGCTTTGCTAACAGCTCAGCGTATGACCCTAAAGTTCAAGAGGCATGGAACAAGTGCAGTGCAGCTCTGAATTGGAGATGGTACTACCTTCTTGCCATGCTGCCTTTCGCTCTGCGCTTCATGCAGAGCATGAGGCGCTACCACGACTCGAGACATATGACACAGCTTATTAACGTACGTCACATTACCCTCCGTCCATCCTATTCATCACCCGGCTCGGATAGGCTGGGAAGTACGTGATGACGATGGTATACTACCTTTGCTACTATCATTGGAGGCACCAGTGTTCGTTCAACTGGACGATAGTTAACGCGTAACTAAAGTCATTTTCTAGATTCTCCCCGTTCTGGGACAAGCTACATCCTCTGGTGCTTCGCAGCGACTGTCAATTCGATATATGGGTGTGCTTGGGTAAATCATTCTTGCTAGACACGTCTCGATAACCGCATCAATTTTGTGTCTTAGGACTTTTTGATAGACTGGTCGGTTTTGAAACCACACGCTCGTTATCCACTCCTTAGACCGGAGCTCATCTACAAGTCCCAGGTACCGGTGCGTTTCCCTGTTCCAAACCTGCTTATGTCACTAAAGAATCCTAGTGCTACTATTTTGCCTTGGTGCGGTGTTTCACCGTGTCATCACCGTTCCGTCTAACTGCAATTCTACTTTGCAGGTGTCCAACCTATGCCTTCGTTTCAGTTGGCTGGCGTATATATACCTCAGCGGGACAAATGCCACCATATTCTCGTTCATCAGTGCCCTGTTGGAGATCCTGCGGAGGGTGCAGTGGAACTTTTGTACGGTGCTTTTCCTCTTCTTTACGGCGAAGCGCTCAGGTGTGCGTTTCTGCTAGATCGCGTCGAGAACCAGCACCTAAGTAACATGAACACGTACAAGGTGACGCACGAGGTGCCCCTCCCGTACAAGGTCGACGCACACTCCAGCGAGGAGGGACGCATAGCTAGCTACCTCGCCCAGGCGGAAACGTTCGTACCCGTCCTGCGGGTATCTGACCAGTTGGCCTCGACGACAACGTCGTTGTCGTCGTCAACGGCGGGGTATTGAATGCCTTGGGTACGAGCGAAACATGTGCTGTCGTGTCTCTTGGAGGCTCGGTCAGCGATGCACGAGTGCTGTGACCGTCACCAGCGTCTCAAACAAAGTAGATGTACGTACACGATACCACCATGCTGTATGATCAGTCCTAGGGTCGATGACGATCAGAATGCTCGAGTTGACAAAAATCTCGGAACCCCTGCTAGTAGTGCCGGTCCCCGAGCATGACGTGTCTCGAGTCCTTACAGGTGGGCCAGAAGGATTTGACCGATCGAGTTGCCTGAGTTGGCCTTATAAGCGAGTTCAGGAACCGCCCGCGTGGCCACAGCCGAGTCCTAGGTAGCCCATCAATACCCACCCAGATCGAAACGAGCGAGAGAGCAACATGGGCAGCAGAACGAGCGGGACGGTGGGGGGTGGCGAGAAACGAATCTCTGATAGGTCTTTAACATAGTATGTATATCCAACGAGACCATCTGACTCGGGGAAGTGCCGCCTACGTGATGGTTTTTACGCAGGTCATAGATCTCGATCCTGCTAGCCTGCTCGTACTTAGTGTTGAGACGGTGTAGCAGTTTCGCATGTAATCGGTAGCTGGCTGAGAAGAATACGTATGTGCAAACGAGGCTGCAACAGGTTTGTCCGAAATACGAAAGCCGGAAGGATGGATCTGTGGTGACATGGGTGTTTACCAGAACGGCGGGAGCAGCCTGCAGAGTATAAGTTGAGTGAGGGGAGAAGAGGCAGCAGCGACACGAGCACGTCGTGTCAGTCCTTGTCCGAGTAGCCTAATGTGGAAGCCTGCCGTGGCCTACGGCGGGAACACTGAGCGAGCGGACACGAGCGAACTGGACCGAGCTCTGTTGGGGCGACGACGTACGGGTACAAGGAGCGACTACAGAACTCTACGAGGCGCGGCGGAGATATAGTACGGTGCACGTGACGGGTAACGTGACGGGTATGCCAATGGGCTTACATAATGCCTTCCTGAGCGTCCTCTCGACAGCGGGTGCGGTTGATGAGAACCTCCAACGCAGCGCACCAGAGCTTCTTGTCGTCCGAGGATGCCCAGGGCGCACTGTTGCGCCAGAGGCCGTTGACCACCGTGCAATCGTATGCGTGAGGACCTTCTACCGGTGGCGGTGTACATAAGCGACGCGTCAGCCACAACTTGCACCACTGCGCCAATCTCGGGCCCGCCCTCCCGTCTAACATCACCTTACCAGAGACGCCGGGGTCCACCATCCACCATATTCGTGAGTAGTGCCCTTGTGCATTCCCGCCGCGGACATCTTCCCCCAGCTTTCCACCATCCTCTACACCAAGCGCATCGACCACCTCGCGTCTCTCATGCCTTGCACCGTCCCGCCCAGCTGCATGAATCATGTTTGATGAGGTCTCCAGTCTCCCCCGATCAATGCGCATCTGCACCCAATCACCGACCCGGATGTGCCTTCCCGGGATACTTGTCTCCTGGCGACGATCATGTAGGCTGTCGCCCCAGGCACGGTTGCTCAACTATCGCCACCGGGAAGTCTTCCCGTGCCTTTGGGAGTCCTAGTAATTTTCCCCTCTTGAACTCATTGACTCCCACCCACCCTTTCTCACAGCATGCTTTGTGTACCGGCCGGAATTGGTACCATTGCACGTCCCCTGCCCGGACACAGAGAGCATCCATTGCATGCTCACCACTCACACAGTCGTCCATGGTCGCCCGCCGACTATTTAGGGAACCCTTCCTCCACACCAAGGCTTCGTTCCTTGTATCCCGCATGCCTTGCCTTGTCCCGCACCCGCTTTATCGCCACAATGCAATCTCTCTTTGTTTGGCGGTCCAGTGAAAAATTCCCACTCGTTCTGTTACTCATGATACTACTCACTTCTTACTCGCTCTGGGCACTGAAGTGCGGATGCGCCTACCTTTGATCCCATCAACTTTAACCGAGTCTAACGGTCACGCGGACCAACCTGAACTTGCTTACAAGGCCACCCTGAGGCAACTTGAAGCCGCAACTCGACCGATCAAAAAAAAAAAAAAACGTAACCTAATCCTTCTCGTACTAGTCACGTCACTCGCTAATCCGAAACAGGGTGACGTGTCAAAAATAAACGCCGACGCGTCATCGTAACACGGTGTGCACTGCATACATGCAAGGCAAACCAATGAAGCAAAATTGCAGACGTACCTGCTCGCGAGTGACATTATACATTGCACGTACTACGTATGAGTGGAAATCGATCCTGACAATTGCAGACCTCGTGAAGAATGAATAGCGCGCCACAATGAACATGGCGGATAGCGTTCCCAGTGGTGAGCCGTGTGTATGAGGGCGGTCGGTCCTTCAAAAGTCGCGTAGCTTGGTGTTCGTTCACACAAGTTAGCCGTAAATGATGGAAGCTGTGAAAACGCTTTAGGTCTAAATGAACATTGGTCTTGACCATGTTGAACGTGAAGCGAAGAACCCATGAATGCACTGCGATGGTCATGTAGCAGGGTTCGAAGTTCCGCGCGGAGCGCACTGCTTCCAGGTAGCTCGATAATTCGCAGTGTCGGGTATCG
>JBBPMC010000571.1:0-20100 GCA_038090115.1 Strobilomyces echinocephalus | reverse complement strand
AGGAAGGTGCGTGCGAGTGCCCCACTCGAGGGATGTGATCGCGAGGGTCCGTGAGCTGTACATGGCACGAACGACCGCTTGGAGCGAATTAGCCTGTAAGTAAGCTCGCGAGGGTGCTGCCAGTGCAGGATGTGAGAGACGGCGGGTGACAACGGTCTGGATGCTCACGCCGTCTCGACGTAAATGCCATCCCCAGGTGGTAATGGATTGGGGGTGAGTAAGAATTTAGAAACATGCTGTGCTGGGCTTCTCCTTCGCACGTCGTCGATGTTTGAACGTTGACCTCCGGCGGCGCTTTCGAGTGTCCGTCAGTCCTCCCGGTCAAGGCCTAATGTACTGAAATCGTCCTTGTGCCGTGTGCAGACTGGTCGCACCTGCGTCGCTCTCCTTAAGGGTCATTCGTTTGCGGGGTACTAACGTCCCTCCCTCAGCCATGGGACCGAACCAAGCTCTGACAGTCACGCAGTACCCTCGGGGACATCCACGCGATGATGGCAAGAACCCCCAAACGAGCGCGCGACAAAAAGGCGGATGCTCATCATGGCAGGTACGTATGTACCCCCACTGTGTACTTCGTTGTGCCCTGACTCGTTTCCGTCGGAATGCTATGAGAACTTTGGCGTTCGTTCGGAACCAGTCCGATGCGTTCCCCAGCCCCCGTGGATCGAGTCACATCGTGTGGGTACTAGTACTATTCTGGCTGCGCTGACGATCGTCGCCGACGTTGAAGCGGAGGGAAACCATCATATCTATCATCATCCCCATCTCCCCATCGTCAGCATGGCGGTCCACGGTGTCTTAAGCGACGCATTTAGCGTCCACCCCACGATGGCACTGGTCGTGCTGGACAAGATAGAGGTGCTCTTCAGAAATCACAGCCGCTCTGTCGCTGCGTCGATTCTCTGGGCAGGTGTTACATCCATTGTCGTCAGGAACGAACAACCGTCTAGAAGACTACGAGGATTGACGACCACTACGTGGTTGTTTCATTTTAGTTCATTCAACGCGCAGAGGGCCGGTGATTGCGCGAGTCTGTATCCAATTTCGAGTAGGCACGTTGAGGCATAGTATAAAGTCAGCATAGATATAGCGACAAGGTATGCGTCGTAGGTAAGTGTCGTATGGCAGGTACGTCGTCATATGTTCGTCCAAGAGTTATACCTCTACTGTACCTGGACCGTATGCACGGCGTCCAGCAGCTCGCTCAAAGGCGCCTCCTCCCGAATCCAAACCATGATCAAACTATCCGTCGCAACCCGCCTGTATTGATCGCGTGCCGACAGGGAGAGTAACAGCCCACCAAACGGCTGCCGAAGCCGGACGAGCAGCCGAAGTGCCCGCGTGGGGAGATCGAACATTGCCTTCCCACGTGAATAGTCCTGGTCGATGAGGGAACCGATCCAGGGATGGATCAGACATAGATCATTCATCTCTGCAGGGCTGGTGGTTGTTTTGATCTCGATGTCCCTGGCGAGCAGGGGTGTCGTTGTATGATACACAGAGATATTGGGTTCCACGTCGGAGTGGTAGTGGACATGTTCGCCGAGCTGGAAGAGAATTCCAGGAAGGTTTAGCTGGCCACCGACGAGCGACAAGCGTAGACCGCAGAGACGCCGGTACAGTTCGATAATGGGGGATAGGTCGGGAAAGGATGAACGCAGTGATGAAACCATATGATCTATCTCGGGTGTCTTGATGGGGGCTGGAACATGGGGCGGTGCGATTGTATTGTAAACGGTCAGGCTCGCAGGCAGATAGCTATGGTGACTTCCTGAGTGCCCAGTCCACGCGAGAAGGGTCACCTCGGCCGATCGGGTCAAGATATGCTCCAACAGCCGACCGATGGCCAGGTTTCCCTCCCCGTATACGACCGGAAGTGCAACCCCAAAGATTCCAAACAGGGAATACGCCATATCTTCCTCACGCGTCGTTTGTCGTCCAGACGCCAGGTATAGTTTCTCCCGGGCTTGGTCTAGGCCTGGCTTGAGGATGATCAATTGCCGTGTTGTGACATTCGTCGCCCGTTCCATCTCCGAGAGGACTGCCGGTGATGTCTTGTGGTTGAATATTTCAAGGCCGAGGTACGGCTTCCAGTCCTCAGTGTAGAACTGGACGACCTCGGAAGCAACATATTCCTGGTATGTCCACCCTCGAGTATTCCAGATGCTCTTCCAGAGACAGCCAGGCTCCTGCCACTCCGACAAGACCCCGAGGAGATGGACGACGGTGAGAGACGAACAACGATACCACCGAAACATCGCGACGATCGACTCCTGCTGGACTCCTTTGTCAAGCTGGTTGACACAACACGTGTCGCTCCAAGCCCATTTGTACTCGAGGGCGACCACGAGTTTGCAGAAATTGCGCAGTTTGTCGAACATTGGAGATGCAGGAAGACTGTAGACCGAGTTGTTTTCGATATGCTGGAATGTCGGCTCCTCCAGCTGCCACTTGTGCGAAAACATGACATAGCGATAGAATTTGTTCACCTCTTTCCGAATACGAGAGGGGTCGAGGGCCGTCGTCATGGACGAACGGAGCTCATCATAGATGGGCAGCTCTTCGAAAGCAGCTGCCTGCAGCTTCTTGTCGTATAGAAGGCCGGTGTCTGTGTCAATGAGCACCGTCGGCAAGTGGCGGATGGTCTCCCCAATCTCCTTTCGGATCGCGGAAGTCGCGTCGATGAACCGACGACGAAGTTCTATTTGCATTATTTGAGGAAGGCTGGATACCAAGAGAGAGAAAAAACTTACGACGTATTTTTGGGTCGCGAGATCGCTCGAATATCGAGAGCATCGCCTGGAATGCCTTGCATGCCTCGTTGTAACGGCCCATGCCGTGCAACGCCGTATGCTTTTCTTCGTACCCTTTGTACGATAATGGATCGAGCGCAATGACCTGGTACCATGGATCAGTAATGTGTAATTAACATGGCATGCAAGGTGATATGCACCTCATTGCTACGCTTAAGAAGAACCTCGTGGAGGTTTGTCGGGTCAAGCGATATCGCGAGCGAATAATATTGTATCGCCTCTTCGTGTTTCCCGCCGTCTCTTGCACCGTCGGCGAGGTTCACCAGTTTTTCGACGCAACGTTTTCGGAAGTCTGAGCAACACGGATGATGTCATTGTTATTTATGGTGCTATTGAAGCCACATACCACGTTCCCACCCCGTGCGCTCGTCGCTACCGTCGGTGTTTAGTAGATCATTTGACATCTGTCGGAAAAACTCTACGGCCTCTGAGATCCGACCGGCTTCTTCGAGAGCATTGCAAATAGCACGGTAAATAGCAAATTTCGACACCTTAAACTAAATCAATGGTCAATACCCGTGTTCAACTAGTAGCGACGATATACCTCGACACTGGCTTGCAGCGTTTCATGTGCTCCACAATCGGTCAGAGCAGCACTCGCCCATTTTGCAAGTAAAGCAGGCGAATTCGAAGGTCCGAGTGACAGCGCGGCCGCATAAGCTGTAACTGCTTCCTCCCGTTTCCCGGTGTTCGACGCTTCGTCGCCATTCTTTTCCAGAGTCTGACTGCATCTACTCATAGATTCTGATAGACGGCATTAAATTCTTATCAGAACCGCGCGATGAGACTTACTCGCGAGCCAGTTGGAGAGAAATCCGTTGGTCTTTATGAGTTCGCCCCCACCGGTTTCTATCTCGAGAAGCTTCTTCGTAGCGTCGACTATTCGACCTTGAGCATACAGGCCTTCAAATTCATACTTTTGTTCGTGTACACGGATCGTGTATCGATGTTCCCGGTTAGCTCTTTTGAGCTGCCCAATTTCGTCGTCTAATGGAACGGTAATCAAAGAAGTGAAGTGCGAGCGACTGGGGAGAGGAGCGTACGCATCGCCTTGGTCTCCTTCTCGCACCTCTCCTGGTTCCCTGAAATTTTGGAGGATGCGACGACCAACTCGTTACGAAGCCTCTCGTTCCCCTGTTTGAGCTGCATGATTTCGTCATCTAAGACACGCGGTCGTCATCGTCCACGGAGTATGAGGGACTTCGGCGATGAACATACTCGCTTTGATCTGCGATGAACGTAGTGACTCGCTTTGTACCTTTTGCTCGTCGAGTGCACGTTGAGATTGGGCAAGGTCGCGGCGGAGCGTCTCATTGATTACTTTGAGCTGCGCGTTTTCGTCCTCTGTCAGACAGAGTCATCAACCGAGTACAGACGAGGACGGTAATGGAACGAACGTAGCGACTTGTTCTGCTCCTCGGCTGTATCTCGAGCATTGCGGAGTTCCAAAAATATTTCGGGGCGTATGTATGTCTAAGAGATTGGGTCAGAGACCACGGGCGAACTAGAGTCTACTCACGTATGAGGGGGGAAGTATATCTCCAAGGTTGCGGATGCAAACCACCGGCGTGCCTGTGCTGGCCACGAGGTCATGGTCGTCCGATATAGACAGAGAGAAGATGTGGTAGTCGAATTGGATGACAGATCCGATTTGCTGTTGTGTGGTAGTGTCCCACAACGAGACTGACGAACCAGCCGAAGTAGCAAGGAATGTGCCGTTGCTTGCGACAGCGATACACTCCACCTCGTTGGTGGCATGTGTGGTCCATTTTGAGAGGATCTCGCCGGTCAAGGAGTCGAGACAGTGGATGTTGCCGTCGTGAGACAATGCGAAGAGCCGCGTTCCATCGCTCAACCAGGCGAGGGAATTGTTGTAAGGTGAGCCGACTTGAATTTTGACGTCGAAGAGGCAACGGCCATCTTTGTCGTAGACCCGAACAGAGTCACGCGCGTACGTGGCGGTGGCAATGAGACGACCGTCCGGGGAAAACTTTGCAGCAGCTAGGTCGCGTTCGTGCTCCCATGGTCCGAGGAGTTGGTCACCACTCGATAGCGACGACACGCAGACGGTCTTGTCGTCTGATCCCGACACGATCTTCCTCCCATCCGCCGAGACGTCCACCGCATACACCGGTTTGCTGTGTCGTTGGATCGCTCGCACTTTGTCGTGCGTTTCCGCGTTCCAGATCTGCACCTCGCCACGCTTTGTCCCGCTTATTATCCATCTTCCATCTCGTGACACTGCGATGGAGCAGACAAGATCCCCAGCGTCCATTGACGGACCCACCTCACCGCCATCCTGCACCCGCCAATGCCAAATCTTCTGAGTCCCATTTTCCGTGCCCACGATGTGCTTCCCGTCTGCAGATAATGCGACGCACGCTATGTTGCCTGAACAATTGATGTCGACTGGCACTTTTCTCTTTCGCTGAACGAAACTGGAAGAAGAGATTTGGCCGCTCGAGTCTCCAGTGCTCGTCAGCATCGTCATCTCGCTTGTCCCATCAATTGCTCACCATCTTTTCGTTGCAGACGACGTAGACTGGAAAACATGTTTAGTGGAGGCGTCAGGTCAGTGCAGGGATAAACGTGCGGGCGTCCGTTCCACGCACGCCTTCAAGTCGCCCATCATGCACGTGCCGTACCATTGATATAGGGCCGCCCATGCCTCGGCGCTTGTCCTTCCCAATTCATCATTTGCCCATGGCCGTCCTTCTTGACGAACAGCGACCGAACACGTTCTATTCCTATCCACAATGCTCAAATCACGCTGCATCGCTCGAACCACGCTGCATGACAAGAAGCCTGGTATTCATCGATCGTTCCTGGCGATACACCGACGGCGTAGCAGCTGAGAGCAGCCTACGCTGGATCGCCATCACGACATCTCCCCAATCACGCTCGTGTCCATCAAATCCAACACCCTCCTCGCCAACCCAGCCGCGTCCTTGTCGTCCTCGGAATTGATCTGATGCTTCGCCCCAGCCACGCCCGCCCCACCCGGACTCACGCTCACACCAGACCCCCCCGTCCAACCGGACAAGTGCCTCAACGTCGACACGAACCCAGCCTCGATCAACTCTTGTCGTCGCCGCAGGTTGCTCGTCAGCAGGTTGAGCGCGCACTGCACGAGCGGGGAGCGCACCCCAGACTTGCCGTCTGCCATGCACGAGTGGACCAGGTCGAGGATCGGCGGGTGGGCAAAGACGACGTCTTGTTGCGCGGGCGTGCCGTTGGAGAGGTTGCCCAGAAAGTAGGCCGTCTGAAGCGACATACGTGAGCGACGAGCGGGGCGCGTTCTCGGGGGACATACCTCGCGCGTGACGGGTTCGTTGGAAGAGTCGAGACCCGCAGTGATGCAAGCAGCGACGACATCCTCCCCCATCGAGTCGAAAAGTAAGTCGATACCTTCGTCCTCAGCGAGGTTCCGGAGGATACAAAACGACTGTTCTCGGATCTAAGGATCCACGTCGTTGACGAGTCTGTAATCAAGTACCTGTCTGAGCAAGCGTACCACCCAGAGTGACAGCAGACGTACTCTGCGAGATGAGGCCACCTAATCATCACCGTCTGTTTTGTAGGAGTGCTTTTGCATAGCAAGTTTTTCAGTGTCCATAGGACACCCATCCGAATCTCCGGGTCCTCGCTTTTAAAAAGCCGCATCAGTCGTGTGAGTAAGCCGTCCGCAAGCATCACCAGCCTTAGAGGCGAGAAATCATTGACTAGGTTGCAAACGACAGCCAGCGCCGCAAAGATGGCCCTCGGATCTTCGTTTTCTTTTTTAAACACCTGCTATAACGCCAGCCCCGCCCCGCTGTCAGTGAGATTCGTTCGTATTATCGCGGCGTCGCGGCTGAGTGCTTGGATGCATTGATGCCGCGACACGTACGCCGACACTTTTGTGCGCGAGGCATGCTCGGAAGAGGGCCATCAGTTGAATGTTGTCCGGGAGCTCTCGTTGATGACTCTGTCGAATAGAGCGATGGCGGCTATCGCCATGAGTGCCGCCTGGCGACAAATCGAGGAGAACTGGATGAGCCAACGAGCCGAGCAGGCGGAATGAGAGACGACAGTAAAGGTAGATGGCCCTGTACGTACTGTCCACCAGGGGGCTCGAAAGACAATAAACGAGGCCCCAAAAGAAAGAAGGAAAGGAGAGAAAAAAAAATACGCGCATACCTCCCGGAGGACGACCTTGCTGTCAGACTCGCCGACGTCCCAGTCTGGAGGCTTGTCAAGGGGGTAATCGACTTGACGAGGGCCGCCAGACTGGCAAGCACGCCGCGGTCATACACCTCGATGCAAATGTCCTTTTCGTCTCTGACCAGCAACGCTGCGAGAACGCTCTCAACGATCGGTCATCGCATCGACATCTGAACTAAGAAACAACGCACTGAGCGTGTGACATGCTTTCGTCTGGTTTTGCACAGCATCGGAAGGTGACATCAGGACGCGATTTAAAACTTGAATGACCGTCAGCGCCGCGGCAGCACCCACCATACCTAGGTGGTTGTTCGCTTGGGCACGGATGATGTTTGCAACGCTGCGAATAACACATCGAGTGAAAAACAAGGGGATCGAGATGGGTGACTGACCATAACGATGCGGCGAGTTGGACATTGGTGACGCGACTCTTGGTCAAGGACAAGACGGAAGCGAGGGGGGACGTGGCTGCGTCAAGAATCACTGAAAAGTGCATATATGCGGCTGATACACTTACTGCCATCAGTAGGAACCCTCGCCAATGCAGCGGCAACGGGTTGGTTGTCGAGAGCAAGTGCGGCATCAAAGCAGCCGAACTAGACGGAGCGTCGGCTTATATGCGGGACGAGGGGAGAAAGGCGACGGACCTCGAAAAGATATGCGAGCGCGATCTTCGCCTCGGATTTGAATTGAGCGGAATAAACGCGGATCGGAGAGTTGGACCGGTGACTTCGATGACCGCGCTGGCAAGGACACGGAGTGCGCGTGCGAGGGAGGACTTGAGGGAAGTGATCGTGGGCTGGACAGGGCACGATGGGAGGCTGGAGCAAGCTTGCGAGAGCAGACCCGGAACCTTGCAAGACGGGTAAGAGACGCGAGGTGGGGACAGACGGAGGAGTTGAGGTGGGAAAACACCTAACATAACCCCAGCGCGTCACCAATAACCATCGGACCAAAAAAGATATGAGGGACGAGCGCAGGCAGCGAACGAGTAAAGGAAGGCCGTGGGTAAGTCTTACGAAAGGATGGGACTTTGAATCGCCTCCAGTGTCCACCAACCACGCCCGGGTGCTCACCGATGGGTCCCGAAGAGAGCCTCCGCGTCGCCGTCGAGGCCGGGGTCCTCTGAATCGACTCGGAGACAGTGAGATCGGCGCCTTCATCCTCGGCGAGGTTTCCAACCGACGACCGCAGCTCCCTCAACCAACGTCGAAGAGAGAGAGGCTGTCGAAAACCGACCTAGAATCGGTGCACAGACAAATTCGGGGCGATCCAGAAAACACGATCGGAAGGTGTCGTCTGTCAGCGAGAAAAGGGCTGGCCAGGCTCACCCGCGTCCTCCCCCTCGCCTTTTCCCCACTCACAACGCACTACGTCGCTTTCGGCCCACACGGTCCTCGAAGTGTTTCTGGAGCACGCTGGGTCTGTCAGGGGTCGCTGGCCTCAATTTCTCTGTCGTTCATTCGCGGGGTACGCCCCTCCTTGCAAGCTGTGCGTAGGCCCACGCTGGCGCTGATCCCCTTTCAGCGCCCCCAACCAAGACGCTCACACGCGAATGGCAAGGCGATCGATTCCATCACGAGGTGTGTAATTTAGTGCGTTCTAACTCGTTCGCGCTGACAGGCTTTGCAGGGATCGCGTTGGAAGGTTGTGACGACACGGCGTCCGTTCAGAACTAGCTGTCAGTGCTCCAGCCCTCGTCGCTCGCGTCGCGTCGGTGCCACATTAATTAGCTGCTCTGGCGACGATTGTTGTCGGCGTCACTGAAGCGGGGCATGGCCGTCGTTGGATACCTGGCCCACGACCGGTACGAAACCTCGTATGTCTTCTCTGTTCTCACGCTGAGGCAGACCCGCCTGATGATTACATTGTCGTCGCAACCTGATCAGGGTTCAGAAGCCACTGCATTGTCACTCTTGGACTCGATGTTTGTCGTGTTCGATCGTGGGATCCGTTTCATTCATTCATTCTACTGGGATCGTATTAGGAACGACTGTCTAGAACATACGACGCCCGTCCATTCCCGCAGGCTCCATAGATACATCCAACGAACCAAATGGAATGGAATGACCACCCAGCTCGGTGATCACTCGAATAATCAGCACGCTGGACGTCGAAGCAATGCCGCACGTAGAGGCGCAGAGCCGAATAATTCAAGGGTATAGAATCTAGAGTACGTATCATAGGGTAAGTATCATGTGGAAGGTATGCTGCCATGGTTCGTCCAAGAATCAAACATCTATTGTACCTGGACAATCTGTCCGTCGCGCTGCGAGCGCCCAGACGACGCGAGTAACAGCCCACCAAATGGCTGGCGAAGCCGAACCAGCAGTCGAGCGCCCGCATAGGCAAATCAAAATAGGCAAATCAAACAGCGCGGCGTCGAACGAAAAGTCCAGGTCGACGAGAGGACTGATCCACGGATGGATCAGACGCAGTCCTCTCATGTCTGAAAGATCGACCGTCGTCTTGATCTCGACGTCCCCGAGCAGGGGCGTCGTCGTGATACACGCGCACGTTGGATTCCGCATCAGAGCGGGTGAGCTCCCCGAGCTGGAAGACGATTGCATGGAGCCTCAGACGACCAGCGAGGAGCGACAATGGCGGGAGATCATGGAGGTGCTCGTACAAGCCAATGACAAGGGAGAGGTCGGAGATGGAAGAACGTAATGCCAAGACTGTTCGATCCATCTTGGATGCCTCGATGGGAGTAGGGACATGGGGTGGCACAATCTCGCAGTATACGATCAGGCTGGCGGGAAGGTAGCTGTGAAGACTGCCCAGATGTCCAGTCCATGCGAGAAGGGTCACCTCGGCCGATCGCGTCAAGATGTGCTCTAACAGCCGACCGATCGCCAGGTTTCCCTCGCCGTACACGACCGGCAGTGCGACCCCAGAGATTCTAATCGTCCGATACGGCAAGACAGAGGGCGATTTGCAGATGATTAAGCTCCACGAGAGATCCGACTTGTTGTTGTGTAGTAGTGTCCCATAACGAGACTGATCGACCAGCACCGGTAGCGACTAACGTGCCGTCGCTTGTTAGAGAAATGAATCGGAGGTCCGTGATGCTGTGAATGATCCATTTCGACAATGTGTTCCCTGTGAGGGCATCGAGGGAGTGGATGTAGCCGTCGAAAGCCAAAACGAAGAGTTGCTTTCCGTTGTTCGACCAGGCGAGACAACCGTTGCGATATCAGGCGGGTCGGATTGGGACGGTGAAGAGGCGATGGCCCTTTTCATCGTAGACCCGGACAGAATGCCCACGGTTCGAGGAGCAATTCGCCGTACGCATGCAGTCCGCTCAGTCACGTCCGCCGACTCGGAGATGTCCATCGCCCCCACCAGTCTGCTGTGTCCTCGGATCTCTCGCGCTCTCTTGCGCGTCTCTGCGTTCCACGGCTGCACCAGGCTTCAAGTTTCTATATCGCCGTCACGTGACACAGCGACGGAGCGGACGTCCCGCGTCCATCGGCGCACCAGCCTTGCTGCCGTCGTCCACCCGCCAAAACCGGATCTTCCCGCTCTTGTCCCCACCCACGACGTGCTCCCCGTCGATGAGGAATGCAACACAGTGGACGTCGTCTGAACTGCGGCCGTCGACTGGCTCTTTTCCCCTTCGCTGCACGGCACGGGAAGAGGAACTTTGACCACTCGACCCTCCAGTATTCGTCGCGATCGCCGCGGATTCGCTCCGGCGACCAGCCTTGGAGGAAGGTCTGTCCTCCGTCCCCATCGGCCCTTGTCTTTTCGTCAGCCTTATCATCTTTGATCGTCCCATTCGATGCTCACCGTCTTTTCGCTGCCACATGCCGGAGAACATGTTCGGTCGAGGTGCGTGAGGTCGGTGGAAGGATGAACGCGCGGACGTCTGTTCTACGCACGCCTTCAAGTCCCCCTTCATGCACGTGTCTCCTTATCGATTCATACATCGTAGGACCACCTTGCGTCTCGGGGCCTCTGCTTCCAAATTTACCTTCGACCCATGGCAGTGACGGCTCAATAATACACCACGCTGCGTTATCAGAAGCTTGGTATCCATTAATACTCATTAATCGTTCCTGACACCGACGGCATAGCGAGACACGACCCGTGCAAGCCTATGCGCCATCACTAGATCCCCCAAATCTGGAGCCCTACGAACTCACGCCGATTCGCCATCAAGAATCATCTCCCCAATCACGCTCGCATCCATTAAATCCAACACTCTCCTCGCCACGTCTTCGGAATTAGTCTGATGCCTCGGCCCAGCCAATGTCCCGCCCGTCTACTCGCACAAATACCGCAACGTCGAGCTGAACCCTGGCTCGATCAACTCTTGTCGTCGCCGTGGGTTGCTCGTTAGTAGGTTGAGCACGCACATTTTCCGTCTGAAATGCACGCGTGCCGTTGGACAGATTGCCCAGAAAATAGGTCGTCTGGAAGCGAGATGGGTCAGCGGCGCGTAAAGGGACGTACCTACTACCTCGGGTCGCTCGTCACGGGTTCATTTACGACATGGTTGTTTCGTTTGGGACTCACAAATATTCCCTCTTCATCATCATGTCCCTCGATTTAGCTGACCATCGGCCTCTGTCTGGCATGGCTGTCCCAGGATACGATCTGTACAACGCTTCGTTCATCCTCAGTCCCGCGATCACCCCCCGCCCGCACCGGATCCGACGCCCCCCCTCTAGCCAAGTGTCGTCTGTTTAATGATAGCGTACATCATCTGATGTGCGTCACGCAGATCATCTTCTCGTCACCGTCGAGCTCGTCGGTATCATGATGCAAGCGTGCGAGTAGGTATACCGAAATGACATCCACGGCGAGACCAACACGTTCGGTATGCACTCCGCGACAGGGCCAAGTAAGCGAGGCCATGTGAGACAAGACCAAGGATTTGATCCGGAGCCACAGCATCGGAGAGTCGAGGCTCAGGTGGGAGCTGTCGTGACCCTCCGAACGGGCGTTTGTAGCGTCGGATCTGTTTGTATCTTCAATAACAGCATCGATCGTGGACAGTCTGTTTTACTTTTACTAGAGAATGAACTTGGGACTCTGAAACGAAGGAGAAAGAACTCACTTTTGATATACAGAGCATGCAGATCGATGGACGCAGAGACATCAGTAGTAGGCAAACAGTGCATTGAACTGACCATATATGCGCCCGGTGCGTGCACGCTCGCCTCATCTGAATACCAATTCCAGCTTGGCGTGCCGACGGTACGTCTCTGGGACATGGTCTGCCTCGACGGCAGAGAACGGTGCAGTGGGTACACGTAGGCGAGGCGGCCGAACTCATCTGGCGGCTGAGCGCCCTCGCGAGGTCTCGTTCTTCTTGTTTTGCATGTACAGGAATCGGGTGACGACGATCGAGAGACGACTGAAGGTCGAGAATATGCATGATAAGCTGAGTTCGTGGTCGGATGCACGAACGTACAAAGTCCAAAGGTGCTCGTTGGGCCGCGGCGCTTTACAACGAGTTACAGGGAATTTTGAACAATGTGATCTGCTCTCTCCTGCCGCCCATCCTACAGTGTCCCGTCTCCCATTCGCAGCATCGACGCGAAACCATATCGCCATGTTATGCGCTGAGCGAACTCGATCGGCCCCCTACGACCGAACTTGCCCCTCACGACGCAATGCAACGCTCGTCCATGCGATGGAGGTCATAGTCTGGATCTACGCCAATTCGTTGAACGCTGAAGAACTGGCAGCCAAGCCAAGCGTGCAAGGCAAACAATAGCACTCACTCTTGCTGCGCTCTATTGCATGAAACGCGGATGGTGTGATTTGACGTGGAACGCTACGGTTTTGGGACGTGCCGTCGCGATCGGGTTGGCCTGCAGGGAATGCCGAGATACCGCGGGTAGGTCAGGCAAGGTGTACTTGACGGAGGCGGCCCAATGTTCAAGTCAGAAAACGATGAACCATATGTGTTGGCTACTGGGTTGGACAAGTATAAATCGACAAGAGTGCGCGCATACAAATCTAAATCTTGTTGTCCAGGGCGACCATAAGCATGGTATATACAGATCATGGGTCGTTCGCCGTCTCCATGACCCGGGTATGTGGGGGAAAGGACGCCTCTTGCACTCCGAGATAGACGACTTTGAGGACTGGAAAGTAGGGAAGAACGATCTGCGCGTGTCAGCTGCACCGCACCCAAACGTCCAACCGTGGATGACCGCGGTGTGTAGAGAGTTGAACGCCGATCGGCGAGAAGAGGAGGGATTCTGTTCGAGGAGCGTCAGGCGAGAAGGAGCGACCGCGACGGGTGGCGCACCGTAGAGGACTTGGGTGAACCGCATCCAAACGAGATACGCCGCAAGCACGGCGCCTAGGACGAGGAGGGGGCGAGGGACATGGATGGAATGCTACGTCAGGTAAGAAATAGATCGCGTTGGTCTCTCGGGACACACCTCGAACTGCGACACGAACGCGAACGCGACGAGGTCGACCCACGAGCAAGCGCACGTTCCACGGACGACCCGCCTGGACCCATCACCCGCTAATCGCCAGTTGTCGACGCGATACTCGGCATAGCCTGGCCAGCGCGCGACGCTGAATTCGGGGTGTGTGTCGGGAAGGGGTCGGGTCGGATGTCGCTTACTCAGCGGGGCGCACGGTACGTGGATCGAGTCGCATCGTGTGGGTGCTGGTATTCTGGCTGCGCTGATGACGATCGTCGCCGGCGTTGTTGAAGCGGAGGGAACCCGTCATATCTACCATCATCCCCATCGTCGGCATGGCGGTCCACGGCATCTTAAGCGACGCATTTAGCGTCTACCTCACGATGGCACTGGTCGTGCTGGACAAGATCGAGGAGCTCTTCAGAAATCAGCACCAAGAACATCGTCTTGACCATCAACAAGGGCGTTCGTCCCGCTCTGTCGTCGCGTCGATTCTCTGGGCAGGTGTTACATCCGTTGTCGTTAGGAACGAACAACCAGCCAGAAAACTACGAGGATTGACGACCACCACGCGGTTGTTCCATTTTATCTCATTCGACGCGCAGAGGGCCAGTGATTGCGCGAGTCCGTAATCGAATTTCGAGTAATACGGCATATTGAGGCGTAGTATAAAGTCAGCATACATATAGCGACAAGGTATACGTCATAAGTAAGTGTCGTATGGCAGGTACGTCGTCACATGTTCGTCCAAGAGTTATACCTCTACTGTACCTGGACCGTATGCACAGCGTCCAGCAGCTCGCTCAAAGGCGCCTCCTCCCGAATCCGAACCATGATCAAGCTATCCGTCGCAAGCCGTCTGTACTGGTCGCGTGCCGACGGGGAGAGTAACAGCCCACCAAACGGCTGCCGAAGCCGGACGAGCAGCCGAAGTGCCAGCGTGGGCAGATCGAACATTGCCTTGCCACGTGAATAGTCCTGGTCGATGAGGGAACCGATCCAGGGATGGATCAGACATAAGTCATTCATCTCTGCAGGGCCGGTCATTGTTTTGATCTCAATGTCCCCCGCGACCAGGGGTGTCGTTGTATGGTACACAGAGACATTGGATTCCACGTCGGAGTCCGAGTGGACAAGTTCACCGAGCTGGAAAAGAATTCCAGGAAGGTTTAGCTGGCCACCGAAGAGCGACAAGCGTAGACCGCAGAGACGCTGGTACAGTTCGACAATGGGGGATAAGTCGGGGAAGGATGAACGCAGTGATGAGACCATATGATCTATCTCATGTGTGTTGATGGGGGCTGGAACATGTGGCGGTGCGATTGTATTGTAGACGGTCAGGCTCGAAGGCAGATAGCTATGGTGACTTCCTGAGTTCCCAGTCCACGCGAGAAGGGTCACCTCGGCCGATCGGGTCAATATATGCTCCAACAGCCGACCAATCGCCAGGTTTCCCTCCCCGTATACGACCGGAAGTGCAACCCCAAAGATTCCAAAGAGCGAGTATGCCATATCTTCTTCGCGCATTGTTTGTCGTCCAGACGCCAGGTATAGTTTCTCCCGAGCTCGGTCTAGGCCTGGTTGGAGGATGATCAATTGCCGTGTTGCGACATTCGTCGCCCGTTCCATCTCCGAGAGGACTGCCAGTGATGTCTTGTGATTGAATATTTCAAGGCCGAGATATGGCTTCCAGTCCTCGGTGTAAAACTGGACGACCTCGGAAGCAACATATTCCTGGTATGTCCACCCTCGAGTGTTCCAAATGCTCTTCCAGAGACACCCAGGCTCCTGCCACTCCGACAAGACCCCGAGGAGATGGACGACGGTGAGAGACGAACAACGATACCACCGAAACATCGCGACGATCGACTCCTGCTGGACTCCTTTGTCGAGCTGGTTGACACAACATGTGTCGCTCCAAGCCCATTTGTACTTGAGGGCAACCACCAGTTTGCAGAAATTGCGCAGTTTGTCGAACATTGGAGATGATGGAAGACTGTAGACCGAGTTGTTTTCGATGTGCTGGAATGTCGGCTCCTCCAGCTGCCACTTGTGCGAAAACATGACATAGCGATAGAATCTGTTCACCTCTTTCCGAATACGAGAGGGGTCGAGAGCCGTCGTCATGGACGAACGGAGCTCATCATAGATGGGTAGCTCTTCGAAAGCGGCTGCCTGCCGCTTCTTGTCATATAGAAGGCCGGTGTCTGTGTCAATGAGCACCGTCGGCAAGTGGCGGATGGCCTCCCCAATCTCCTTTCGAATCGCGGAAGTCGCGTCGACGAACCGACGACGAAGTTCTATTTCCATTGTTTCAGGAAGACTGGATACCAAGAGAGGGAGAAAAACTTACGACGTATTTTTGGGTCGCGAGATCGCTCGAATATCGAGAGCATCGCCTGGAATGCCTTGCACGCCTCACTGTAACGGCCCATACCGTGCAACGCCGTATGCTTTTCTTCGTATCCTTTGTATGATGATGGATCGAGCGCAATGAGCTGATACCATGCATCAGTAATGTGCATTTAATATGGCATGCAAGGTGATGCGCACCTCATTGCTACGCTTAAGAAGAACCTCGTGGAGGTTTGTCGGGTCAAGCGATATCGCGAGAGAATAATATTCTATCGCCTCTTCGTGTTTCCCGCCGTCTCTTGCACCATCGGCGAGGTTCACAAGTTTTTCGACGCAGCATTCTCGAAAGTCTGAGCAACACGGATAATGTCATTTTTATTTATGACGCTACCGAAGCCACATACCACGTTCCCACTCTGTGCGCTCGTTGCTGCCGTCGGTGTCCTGTAGATCGTTCGGCATCTGTCGGAAAAATTCTACTGCCTCTGAGATCTGACCGGCTTCTTCGAGAGCGTTGCAAATGGCACGGTAAACGAAAAATCTTGACACCCTGAACTGAATTGACGGTCAATATCTTTGTCCATTCAGTCGTGACGAGTGTACCTCGACACTGGCTTGTAGCACTTCCCGTGCTTCATGATTGGTCAAACCGGCGCTAGCCCATTTTGCAAGCACAGCAGATGGATTCGACGTTCCGAGTGACAGCGCAGCCGTGTAAGTTGTGAATGCATCACCGCATTTTCCGGCGTTCGACGCATCGTCGCCGTTCGTCTCCAGAGTCTTGCTGCATCTATGCAAGGATTCTGATTGATGACATTAGATTTTCATCCGAACCGCATGACAAGACATACTGGCGAGCCAGTCGGAGAGGAATTCATTGCCCACTATGTGCTCGCCTAAACTGTTTCCTATCTCCAGAAGCTTATTTGCCGCATCCACCGGTCGGCCATGAGCGTACAGGACTTCGAATTGATGTTTTTGTTCGTGTATACGGATCGTGAATTGATGTTCCTCGTTAGCCCGTTTCAGCTGAGTGATTTCGTCGTCTAACGAAACAGTCGCTGAATAAACGTGAGCGACAAGGAACGTACGCAGCAACTCACGCTGCTTCTCGGCTGCAAGTCGAGCCGAGCTCTTCCACTGCTCGTATTCCTCCGTCACCTTCTCATACCTCTCCTGGTTTTCCGAGATCTGGGAGGATGCGACGACCAACTCGCTGCAAAGCTTCTCGTTGGCCTGTTTAAGTTGATCGATTTCGTCATCTAACACACGCGGTCATCGCGGTCCATGGAGTATGAGAAACTTCGGCAATGAACGCACTTGCTTCGATCTGCCGTGAGTGCAGCGACCCGCATTGTGCCTTTAGCTCGCCGACAGCATGTTGAGATTCGCCCAAGTCGCGGCCAAGTTTCGCGTTGGCTTGTTTAAGCCGCGCGATTTCACCGTCTAACCACCACGGTCATCCCACGAAGCGCGAGCCACGGGAAGGGATTAACATACCAGCTGTCGTCTGCAATGAACGTAGTGACTCGCTTTGCTCGTCGAGTGCACGTTGAGATTGGGCAAGGCCGTGGCGGAGCGTCTCGATGATTGCTTTGAGCTGCGCGTTTTTGTCCTCTGTCGGACAGAGTCATCAACCGAGTACAGACGAGGACGGTGATGGAACGAACGTAGTGACTTGTTCTGCTCCTCGGCTGTATCTCGAGCATTGCAGAGTTCCAAAAATATTTCGGGGCGTATGTATGTCTAAGAGATTGAGTCAGAGACCATGGGCGAACTAGAGTTTACTCACGTATGAGGGGGGAAGTATATCTCCAAGGTTGCGGATCGAAACCACCGGGGTCCATGTGCTGGCCACGAGGTCATGATCGTCCGATATAGACAGAGAGTAGATGTGGTCGTTGAGTTGTATGACAGATCCGATTTGTTGTTGTGTGGTAGTGTCCCACAACGAGACTGACGAACCAGCCGAAGTAGCAATGAATGTGCCATTGCTTGCGACAGCGATACACCCAACGTCGATGGTAGCATGGGCGGACCATTTTGAGAGGATGTCGCCGGTCAAGGAGTCAAGACAGTGGATGTTGCCGTCGTCAGACAATGCGAAGAGTCGCTTTCCATCGCTCAACCAGGCGAGGGAATTGTTACGAAGTGAGCTGACTCGGATTTTGACGTCGAACAGGCAGCGGCCATCGTCGTCGTAGACCCGAACAGAGTCACGCCTGTACGTGGCGGTGGCAATGAGACGACCGTCGGGGGAAAACTTTGCAGCAGCTAGGTCGCGTTCGTGCTGCCATGGTCCGAGGAGTTGGTCACCGCTCGACAGCGACCACACGCAGACGGTCCTATCCCACGATCCCGACACGATCTTCTTCCCATCCGCCGAGACGTCCACCGCAAACACAGATTTGGGGTGTTGTTGGATCGCTCGTACTTTGTCGTGGGTTTCCGCGTTCCAGATCTGCACCTCGCCACGCTTAGTCCCACTTATTATCCATCTTCCATCTCGTGACACTGCGATGGAGCGGACATGATCCCCAGCGTCCATTGACGGACCCACCTCACTGCTGTCCTGCGCCCGCCAATGCCGAATCTTCTGAGTCCTACTCTCCGTGCCCACGATGTGCTCCCCGTCGGCAGATAATGCGACGCACTCTATGTTGCCTGAACAATTGATGTCGACTGGCCGTTTTCTCCTTCGCTGAACGACATTGGAAGAACTTTGGCCGGTCGAGTCTCCAGTGCTCGTCAGCGTCGTCATCTCGATTGTCCCATCAATTGCTCACCATCTTTTCGTTGCAGACCAGGTGGGCTGGAAGACATGTTCAGTAGAGGCGTCGGGTCAGTGCAGGGATAAACGTGGGGGCGTCCGTTCCACGCAAGGCTTCAAGTCGCCCATCATGCACGTGCCATCATACCATCGATATAAGGCCGCCCGTGCCTCGGCGCTTGTGCTTCCCAATTCATCTTTTGCTCATGGCGGTCCTTTTTGACGAACAGCGACCGAACACATTCTATTCCTGTCCATAACGCTCGAACCACGCTGCACGACGAGAAGCCTGGTATTCATCGATCGTTCCTGGCGGTACACCGACGGAGCGTGTAAAAGCCTACGCCGGATCACCATCACGACATCTCCCCAATCGCGGTCGTGTCCATCAAATCCAACACCCTCCTCGCCAACCCAGCCGCGTCCTTGTCGTCCTCGGAATTGATCTGATGCTTCGCCCCAGCCACGCCCGCCCCACCCGGACTCACGCTCACACCAGACCCGCCCGTCCAATCAGACAAGTGCCTCAACGTCGACACGAACCCCGCCTCGATCAGCTCTTGTCGTCGCCGCGGGTTGCTCGTCAACAGGTTGAGCACGCACTGAACGAGCGGGGAGCGCACCCCAGACTTGCCGTCTGCCATGCACGAGTGGACCAGGTCGAGGATCGGCGGGTGCGCGAAGACGACGTCTTGTTGCGCTGGCGTGCCGTTGGAGAGGTTGCCCAGAAAGTAGGCCGTCTGAAGAAGCGACATACGTGAGCGACGAGCGGGGCGCGTTCTCGGAGGACGTACCTCGCGCGTGACGGGTTCGTTGGAAGAGTCGAGGCCCGCAGTGATGCAAGCAGCGACGACATCCTCCCCCATCGAATCGAAAACCAGGTCGATACCTTCTTCGTCCTCGGCGAGATTTCGAAGGATACAAAACGATTGTTCTTGGATCTGATGATCCACGTCGTTGACGAGTCTGCGATTAAGTATCTGTCTGAGCGAGGGTAGTGCGCAGGGTGGCAACGAACGTACTCTGCGAGGTGAGCCCACCTAAGATGGGTCATCACCGTCTGTTTGTTAGAAAGAGTGCTTTTGCATAGCAAGTTTTTGAGCGTCCATAGGACACCCATCCGAATCTCTGGATCCTCGCATTTAAAAAGCTGCATCAGTCGTGTGAGTAAGCCGTCCGCAAACATCACCGGCCTCAGAGGCGAGAAATCATTGACTAGATTGCAAACGACAGCCAGCGCCGCAAAGATAACCCTCGGATCTTCGTCCTCCTTTTTGAACACCTGGTATAGCGCCAGCCCCGCCCCGCTGTCGGTGAGGTTCGTTTGTATTATCGCAGCGTCGCGGCTGAGCGCTCGGATGCATTGGCAGGCCGCGACACGCACGCCGACACTTTTGTGCGCGAGGCATGCTCGGAAGAGCGGTATCAGTTGAATGTTGTCTGCGAGCTCTCGTTTGATGACTCTGTCAAACAGGGCAATGGCGGCTATCGCCATGAGTGCCGCCTGGGCGACAAATCGAGGGGGAATAGATGAGCCAACGAGTCGAGCAGACAGAATGAGAGA
>JBBPMC010000570.1:0-20111 GCA_038090115.1 Strobilomyces echinocephalus | reverse complement strand
TGCACAGGCTTTTTGGCTGTGTCAAGGGTGCGACATGCACGAGGTGAAACGAAGGGTGAAACGAGTGACGATGGTGCAGAGATCAGAGGGCGAGGCTATGGCCGTTGATCCTGTGATAAGATAAAGATAAGAAGAAAAGGAATGATAAGTCCGTAAGTCCTTGAGATGTCATCCGATAAGGACCAGATGAGGAGCGAAGCGTAACAGTGTGTCTGTCAAAGTGTCAATGAAAACATTTGGTGTGAAGCACTATCTGCGTGCCTGAATCATGTAGAAGATGGAGAGACAAAGTGATTCACAGCAATCAGGCCATCCATATAGGTCAAGCTGGTTTGCTTAAGGAAAAAGCTAACAAATGTTAGTATGATGAAATAGGGGTAAAAACGCGAAGCTAATTTCCAAGGGAGTTTCCTAGGAAAGGTGTCCTGTGTCTTGTGTAACAAATAGATACAAATGACCTTTACTATTGTCCGCAATATCAGAAGAAAGGACTCAGATCTGGGTTAGGAATAGACATTCTAATTTCCCAGTATTCAGCTTAAGATAGTACAATCTGTAGCACTCTTGGCTCATTAGTGTAATACTGAGTCTTAACACAAAACATGGGTGCTGAAGTAAAGCAATAGGGGTATCTTCTTCCATAGAATTACACTAATAACTCTATATCTGAGTTATTGCTTAGCAGATGGATAGAGGAACTTCTAGAAGGTTATTAAAGTTTAATCAAATGGACTTCTAGGAAAATTAATGAAAGATCTGGTGGTGGGAGATGATCAAAAGATGACCATCTAGAGGATAATGCCTTTATCCCCCCCAAAACAGAGTCCTTTATATATATACAAATGGCTGCTATATACTCTACTATTCTAGGAAATTGGCTATACATGTGCTTAGCAATCTCAGGCATATGCTGAGTAATGCTAAGACTGCTAATTATGCATTCACTCTATAATCATACACTCTATAATTGCTTATGGATCAATGATAAATCACTTATTCATGTGATTACTAATGGCTGGGCACATGTTGACTGATGCCAGGCCAATGTGTGAGTCATTGTGGCTTGAAACACTGCAATGTTTGGAGTTCTAATTGCTATATTCAAGCATAGTCTAGGATTCATGGTCCCATATGAAAATAATGCTATGCTTTCTTAATGGACAATGAATTTGGACTTTTTTGGATGCTTTGTCAGCATAGGAAAATAAGTGCTCCTTTGTAAGAACTTTTTTTCTGATGTGTCACCCAATTAGAAAGGATGTTTGGACTCTAGTGAAATGCTAGTTCAAGATTACACTTCTTGATCTAGTAAACTCTTGCATATACTAGATAAGAGGAGAAAACGCTGTTTGTTAGCTAGAAAACCATAGGGTGGACCATTTGGGTTGAAACTTAAGAGGTATGTATGTATAGATGGATGGTGTATTGTACTACAGGGAAAAATTCAAAAGGTATACAAAGTCTGGAGAAAAAGGGGGTTTTACATATGGAAGACATGATGAATCAACTTACTTATTTTAAATTGAGGAAAGAGTCTGAAAGTTGGGAATTTGTTCTCTATAACACCGCATGAATCTATTCTGTGCAGGTCACTGCCAGCCCTCAGCCCTCAGAAATCAATTAACTCTTTAGACAGCTATTAAGGTCAATATATATAGAATAGCATTAAATATCTGCAAAGACTTGAGGACCTGGCATCCAATAGCATACACTTGACATATGTGTGCTACTCAGGTGGCTAGAGCCACACCCTGCAGCCCTCAGCTCTTAGAAATCAATTAATTCTGTAGACAGCCATATAGGCTGATTTATATAGAACAGCATTGAATCTCTGCAAGAACCTGAGGGTCTGACATCTAATGGCATACACCTGACCTATGTGTGCTACTCAGGTGGCCAGAGATCCATGGCATTCCTACTAGGCAGGCCTATATAATATTCTTGGCTCTTAGCTAGCCAAGTCTGTTTGATTGTCTCAGGCCTATATCTTTACCATCTACTGTGCCCATGTGATATTCTTGGCTCCCAGCCAGCCAGGCTTGTCTGATTTTCTCAAGCCCATGGTGTTCCTACTAGGTAGGCCTGCATGATATTCTCAGCTCCCAGCCAGCCAGGCCCACCTGATATTCTTGGCTCTAGTTCCCTGCTAGTGAGTTGGATCCATTCAAGAATATTAGGCCCCCCTCATTTGACCTATGACAGGCCTGACTGATTTTCTCAGCTTGTTCATTCTTTTTATTTATTACAGGCCTATCTGTCTCTATTACACCATTTTTCATCTGATGATCTGTGGGCCTGTTAACAGGCCCCTCTGTTAAACATGGCCTTTTTACACACAAGCTCGTTGATCTAATCAGTACATAGTGACTATATGGGCTCATATGTTGTCTTTGTGAAGGAATTTGATGCAATGAGGTTGATTAGTATCTTTCATCGGACCAACCAGACGCCTTTTATACTCAGCGATCAGAATCAGCAGTGCCAGATATAAAAAATCTGTACAGAGTTGTAGGTCAACATTTGTATATGGTCTAAGGAGTATGTGTATAGAAGTGGAGACGGAGGATGATGGCATAGTACAGTGAACTCCAAACATCTTACATAAAGAGCTGGGAGTAGGTAAAAAGTTGCCTTTCTGCTGTTTGAGGTGTCTTTGAGTCTTGAGTGGGGTAAACAACTAATGGAAGTAAATGGCTCTAGGTAATACATCCCGGAGTCCAACCAACAAATGTTCCAATGCCTGGCAATGCCCTGTGAACAAGACCTGACTGGAAATGAAGCATGACTACAGATCCTGTGACAGAGCCATGAAACACATTATGGAGACTGTTATGATTTACTCCTAACCTCAGCCCTTTCTCACGCTCGCTGACCCATCGAGCTGTCCTCGCTTCCTCCGCATATCCCCGGACCCTTTGTGTTCTCACTCCCTCCGCGTATCCCCGGACCGTTCATGTCCTCGCTCCACACTCGCCGTCCTCCGAGTTCCCTTATCCGCGACTCCCTACGCCCACGGTATTCACTGTCCTCCAAGTACCACCGATACCCTTGCAATCTCCGACACGTGGCTTATCTCTTATCTTCACCCTACACATGTACGTGCTTCTCTTCGACTTCCTTTGATCCTCGGCCTTCCTTGTTCTGCGTTATCATACACGCGTCCCGCGTTATCGCATGATACCCTTCGCCCTGGTCACGGGTTCCTTTACTTCATTGCTTTGCCCTTGTTTGTACCTACGAGTACTTATACCCTTTGCCTTCGTCCTTGTACTTTATCTTGACCTCCCAGTAGAGGTACCCTCATGTACTCTCATCTACGCCCTTGAAACCATTCCCTCTTGATCCTTGTCAGGAGTAGCTTGCCCCACTGGCCATCTTCGTCCTCCATCCTTGCCCGCCAGCCGTCCGTCACGACCGTCGTTGTAACCTCTTCAACCTCATCACTGGGCTACACCTGGCCCTACCCGGGTCAGTTGTAACAGAGACAACTTGTGGCAGTTGGTCACATGTAATATGACGTTTGCATCTTACTCACAAGTGCAAGTGACTCAAAGCAGAGCTTAACACACATAAAGCACCTACTTGGCAGCATCAGATCTCAAGCACACCCACACAGTCAAGTATATCTGCAACACACCACCTAGAATCTTCAAAGGTAGGTCACCACAGAGTTACTTGCAATGAGGTGACTTACTGACCTGCTAAAATAACCATATGACCCCCACAACATAGTAAGACAAGGGTAGCTTGACAGACCTGCCTGTGTCAGAGTTGTGATGCTCACTGCATTCCTGCTCAAAATTACCACCCATGTGTTCAAAGAGGTCTATAATTGGCTGAGGGGGCAATGCTAGCAGGATGCAAACAGGCACACTAAGTGGTGAATGGAAATGGTGGGAGCAAGGTTGTGTAGCACTGTGAGTAGGGAGCACCATGGTACATAATACATGTGTTGGCTTTCCCTGTTAGATGTGCTGGGTCCTGAACTTCTAGGAAGCAGTGTTACTACAATGAGACCATGTTAGGTTGCAATCACAGAGGTGAGAAGGTATGTCGACAGGTTTGGTAACCTCAGCCTTGACTCTTGTCTGTCTGGTTCAATGAGCTGTGAGAATGTAACAAAAAGTAACAATGAAAAACTGGAACTTATGTCAGTTTTTATCTCTTACATGCAAAGTAGCCATTCATAAGCAGTACATCTCTTCCTCAGCCTTTGGCAATCTAGCAAGATGATTAGGCATTTGATTGCAAAGTCTAAGTCCTTGAATTCAGCAGACTAAAATCCTCATGATTCACTGAACTTGGTAACATACAAAGAATGTTTAATTCCAATTGTGCTGCTGCCAGTGACTGAAGAAGTCCCTTTCACATGACTTCCACATAATTAATCAGTTGATGGTACTTTGACCTCTCCTTATTGGGAGTGTGTGGTCACTGTGGAGGATGCTGGTCATAGCCAGCTCTCCATGCTCATCATCCTCTCCTCCTTGGCACTATACAGTGGGTGCTGGTCATAGCCAGCTTCCCATGCTCATCACTCTCTTGTAGCCAGCTTCCATATAAGACAGTAGGTTTATAAAAGCATTCAATACTCTTTGCACTGCATCCCCCCTATATTACGAGTCTTGGAACTGGCACCAACAGAAAAGTGACATACACTCAAGTTGGACAGCATGCAGTGTTATAGGCAATGAACATCCACCCACCAACGGCAATGAGAAGCATGTCTGGACAGATTCATCTGGCTGGTGCCAGACCTCAGGCATCTGGTATCGATGCATGGATGATTTATTAGCTCATGTGCATAGCTGATGATATGAAGTCCAGGCTTCACCCATGAGTTAGTGATCCCAGTTAAGCTATATACAATAGGACTTGCACCTTAAAATTTGCAAGCCTGTGTATAAATGATGGGTGTAACAAAGTGGTTTTGAATGCTTATTGTTCAAAGACCAGCAGTTTTTTTCATATGGCAAATAATAATTATATTCAAATTGAAAGTAAAATAGTACAAGCATATATAGACCACTAGTATAGGAAACCATATGAATGTCAAGTTATGGCAGATACAGGAACAAGTGTAAGATTGGAAATCAATGGGGAACACTAAGTGTACATGCATGAGTTGTCATTGTAGTAGCTATGGGAGCAGGCTCACTACTTCACATTTACACATTCTTGTTTATCAACCACTTTATGATGATGCTCTGATACTCCAAAAAAATGTATTGGTAAGTTGCCTTATCGACAACATTCACAATTTTAACTTTATACTCCTTGAACTCCTATCCTTTGTTCTATGAAGCTTGATCATTGGCAGCATAAGTCCCAAACAAGTGCTTTGGACCAGGTCTGTACAACATCCCTGTAAGACAAAGGGCATAAGGATGGCATCTTTATGTTTATGCCTAGGAGGCCTAGGAGGCCTTCTAGTGAGATGACTCGATACACCGATTCATAGATTGCTTTATGAGCAAGCACATCAGCAACAATGTCAGGATATATGCTAGTGTTGAGTATACCATGGTCTAAATGTGATTGCTGGGGAACTCTGTGGCAAGGTAGAGAAGTGGTGATGGCAGAGCAACACATCTGGGAAGAAAATGTGGTGATATGACAGACCTGAGAAGTGAATATCAGTGTGCAAGCAGGCCTGCTATTTACAAGATAAGTGGATGGAAGAACTTTATGGTTATTTAACAAACCTGAGGCTCAGCAAAGAAGATAGAACAATGTGTCTGATGCACCTGTTCTAATTGGTAGGAGTAGAGCACCACACACACTGATTCTTCCAAATATATTTAATACTGGCTCTTATTGCTACTTACCCGAATGTAATCCATATGGTGGTCAGTTCTTTTGCTAAACTAACTAGTACCACTACAGATCATTTCTGATATAATGACTGGTGCCACCCATGGTCAGTCCTGGTATCCTTATGGCACTGTATGCTCAGTGGAAATTAATTGTAATGTAAATCCAGCCAAGATGCACTTCTGTGCAATGGTCATCCTTGAACATACTAGGGATAGAAAAAGAAGACATACAACATGATGTGTCTGTTTGTGCTTTGCCATTTTGTAGTCATTGATCACAGTGAGCACCCTCAACACACTGGCAGAATTGTTCCTGATATAGTGTTATACGTTCAGCATATCTCTCAAAGTTTTATAAACCTGTGCAAAGATCAGAACTGCTTATAAATGTTGACTTGAGTAAGAATGTTTGTTGTTCCTACTGCTGTAGTAATGTTAGATTATTCCTGATGTGTTACTGAATCAAAATTATTTTGATATCATACCAAAGAGTAATACATTGATTTCCTCCAGAGATGATACATTGCTGAATGTATATTACTCATTAGCCCAGCCAAATAATCTTTAGTGAACCCTTCCTCACCATCTAGCAGCATGCATTCTGACCATTCTTTGGATTCATTCCAGAAGGCTACTTTCTTCAGGCTGCTAATGTCCTACCTGGAGACTCAGTTATTTGTGCCAACACACATATTCTGAAGGGCATGCTATGGAACAAGGTAGATAGCTACAATGCAGCTGAACCATCTATTGTTCCTGTAGTGTCATACAATATAGCAGATGTCTCAACTCCCACTTCCACACCATCTCCATACATCATTTCCATTTCCTTAGCCTCTGCACTTGCATACTAAGTATATTCTACAACTTGCAGATGAGTTTGCAGCATGCTTTCTGAACTACATGGCACATTGCTGGAACCAACTATACTGTGAATTGTTCCTTGAAGCTTGGTCATTCCTTGTTACAAACCTGTCCACGGCTAACCATCAAAAGGCTAAGGTCATGGGGACCGAAGGACCCCATCACTCTTTTCCCCTCCTCTAACAATACCATGGATATAAAACAGCAGGTCCAAAGTAACCAACATTTCTCACAGTTGTTCCCATCTACACCATAGACGACTATCCTCTTTGTCTTCATGCATAGCTATTACCAATAAATGCCATGGAGACCATCACTTCTAATCCTTCCCATCTTCACTTCCACATATAGCCGTCTCCAACAGACACTATGGATACCATCACTCTTGATCTGTTCCTTTCCATTTCCTCCTTTGATCCTTTTCCCTTAACAATGGATGCCATTAATCTACTTAGTAGAACCCTCAACCTTGATGGTTCCCATCCTTTAATCTTTCTTTACTATATAAGTAGAGTATCCTCTCTTGTATTTCCCCAGCTAGTTCTCATTGTGTATCAGTATAGTAATCTAGTCCACTTTTCCACACTTGACACCTCAGTGTAAGACCCTTGTCTAGCCATCACTACAAGGACTATTTCCCCTATGAAACTCCACTTTACTCTAATGAAGCGCTTCAACTAGGTTCTATACCACAAGTGTGACATTTCTGGGAACTACACAGTTCACAAACCTGACAATGGCACTGTCGATCATAAGAATATATAGTGACTATGAGAGGATGCTTCTAGAGAAGCCACTGAACGATTTTGAAGACAATTGGTTTCATCACTTGTAAACTTTAATGTATACTAAATAATCATTACAGTGACTATTATCATTGGGACCATTAGTATTTATACTCACATTGCTAAACACACCTTCATTGACAAGATGACCTAGTTACTTTTCACAGACACTCCATATTGTTTCATCAGCATTGTCACCAAGCTGCACAGGAAATTGCATTTGCAATCCTTGGACTAATTAGTACAGACAGTAACATCATTGCCTCTAAGCTAGTTGAATAGAATGCTGTAAGAAAAATAAGGGGGTGAAGAGGAATTACCAAGGATAGTGAGGTTGGGTAAGTAGGACTTGTCTCAAGTGGTTCTAAGCAGGTAGGAATGGAGAGAAGAAATAGCTAGACTAATATAGTATCTAACAAAAAGAACCAGCAGAGTCCAGCAATGAAATGAATGAATCCAGTAGACAGTGATGCAGATGCAGCAGTAGGTAATGTTTTGGGGTGATAGAAATGATATTGGTATAACTTCACAACCAAGTAAAGGAAAAATATGAAACTTGTAAGGTAGCTGGAACATAGTCTAACAATCCTATAAATAAAATCTGGGGTTCTTTCAATGGTGTGAAACTGAATGGGAAAGAAAACAAACTAGCATGTTGTTACGCTTCGCTCCCCATCCAGTCCTTATCGGATGACATCTCAAGGACTTACAGACTTATCTTTCTTTTCTTTCTTATCTAATCTTATCAGACTCTACCTTTTATCTTATCACAGGATCAACAGCCATAGCCTCACCCTCTGATCTCTACACCATCATCACTTGTTTCACCCTCCGTTCCACCTCGCATATATTACAACCCTTGACACAGCCAAAGACCTGTGTATGGTTCTTCCATCATGTTTCATCTTCGCATTGACCTGCACAAACTAAGTTCATATGGTGTCATGGAAGCCTGTAGTAGCACACAAACATACACACACCACACACCAAGTCCAAGCTGGCAGAACTCCTTACAGCTTTCTCTAATTCAAATGGAACCATGTGGACATCTTTTGATTTTTCTTAACACAATATAATAGCAAATACTACTCATTGGCTACATCAAAAGTCATATAGAGTCTAGTACTACAAACCTACCAAAGGGTATTTCTTCTCTCACCTTACTTCTCTCACTATGAATATTTCTTTCCACTATACACTTGTTACCTTTACAAGTTGTGACTTAAGCTACAGCCTAGTAGACAACAGATTAACATAGCCACAACATAGCCTTAACACAGCCATACTATAAAAGGACCTCTTATGACTAGGATAAAAAAATCTCTCCCCTTTTGGGAGAACTGTCATCTATCACTTTTTCTTTGTCCCTCCCCTTGTTGGAACAGAGCCAAAAGCTCTGTAAAAGGACTATTGTGCTTGACAGATCTTTGTAAGCTCTTGTATCTTGAGATTACATAATCCTAGAGTAGGAACTGAGTAAGCCATTGCTGCTGCCAGTCTTATTCAAAGCCATTTGAGCCATCGCTTCCTCTAGTCTAGAAATCAATATAAGTGGTCTTAATCCCATTTGATCTAGTGTGAAGAGCTCTTTGTTTCTATGAAATCCCCAGCATATACAGCAGATTAGTAGCTATGACAATCTCTATACTCCTTGATTAGGAGTGAAGAAGACCAGTCACATTTTATCGTGCACATTGCAAGACCTTACCCCCTTGGTTAAATCTGTTAAGGCAAGACCAGGAAGAACACCACGTTACTTGACTGATCAATTGCTAGTATACCCACTGGTGTCATCATTGTCCCTATCCTCTGGAAAAGCCCAATACTCTGATCCACAAACTATGGTTAGATAGTGTGTATAGAGACGATCTTGTTTCCTGCTCTATCTGAAGAAAGAAGACAGTGTTTCATGGATGCTTCTCATGCTTCCCTTGCATTCAATGCCTTGCACATCACACATGTTTCATTTCTGTCTCGTCATCATGTTTCACATTTGATATATATTTCAGCCATACTCCTGCACCCTAGAGCAAAGGGCTTGGACTCTTATAGACAACACACCTTATGTAAACCTATATAGTCCTTGAATATATAAACCAAGGGAATGTCAACTGGCAACCCCAGTCTAATTCACTTGGGTATCCTCCTCTCTAAGACCTCAGCCTAGATTCCTACTCCTATCCTTCCACTTCCAAAGGGTATTAGTTGACAAGTGGTAATCTGAGGACTATCTTGGTCTTAGGGTTGTATCACAGGAAGCTAGACCTATGTATATTCCAGCACAATTTCATTTTCATACAGGTCAGCATGGTGAGTGGACTTAGGCCAGACATGTTGACATACTACCATTGTTCTTGATTCAAAGTTCACTGTGTCCACCATCACATGACTGACTGGGGGCAGTCAGTAGCTAAGTTCCCTGTAGATGTGGGAGCTTAGGGCTCTCTGGACTCATAGAGCTCCTTTCTCTCATCTTTCAGATAGTCTCAGGATTATCTTCAAGACTCCCCAGTGTCCCTGTGTCCTCCCAAGTGTATTCAGATCTGCATCTCCTATTTGATTCCCTTTGTTTTCATCACCTTGTTTTTATCTCTGGACATGTTCATCATCTTTCTCATTGTTTCCACTCAGTATTTGTTACCAGATTGGTTGCTGTTAACCACCAGATACTCATAACTAGTACTATAGACATTTGAATAAGAATGCTAGTAGTACACCCCTAATAGCTGACACCACTATCCCACATATATACCCAGCCTCACATGACTCCTGACTACCTACTATATACCCAGTATAGCCACACAGGCATAGGAGAAAGCACAGCAGCCCAATTTGGGCAAAGTGTCATTTAAGTAACTAGGAGCCTGAATAAAGGAAACCAGGTATAACCTTGCCCCTGGCATGTGAAAGGTGACTAGTTCCATCAAAAGCACAGCCAGCCTAAGTCATAAGCAATTAGAAAAAGTCATGGGAAGTCAAGAGAAGTCATAACCCAATGTCTAAGGCTCAGAAAATACAGGGCCTTCAGGCCCAGTCGCTCAATGGCCACCCTCACCATGTTTTGGTGAGCCCTACCACTCATTTCACACCCACTCCCCCTTCTTTCAAGCCTGATTGCTTAATGACCATTCCTGCTGTACTCCCTTGAGCCATACAGCTCAATGGCTACCCCAACTGTGTTTTATTGAGCCTGCAGGAGGCATTTAGTACCCCTTCACCTTTTGTTTAGTCCATGCTGCTTGTTGCTCACCCAATCTGCCTTGCTTCAAGCGACATGAGCCCACTTCACACCCTCTTCATCCCTTTTCAAGCCCAACGGCTCAACGGCCCCCCAACTGCCCTCTGTTAAACCTGCAGCTCTCGTTTCACGCTGCCGCTACCCGTTTTCGAGCTAAATAGCTCAATAACCCTCCCGCCGTATCTCATTGGGCCTGTGGGGCTCATTAGGCCCACTTCTGAGCCTCTTTGAACCCATGGGACTTGTTTCACACCCCTTCCACCTGTTTTTAAGCTCAATGGCTCAGCGGTCACCCCCATTGCATTCTGTCGAGCCCATGGGTCTTGTTTCATACCCCCTCCACCTGTTTTGGAGCCCGGTGATGTGATCGCCACCCCTGCTGTGTCTTGTCAGGCCCATGGAGCTTGCTTTGCTCCCCATCCACTATTTTTCGAGCCCAATTGCTCAACAGCCACCTCCACCATGTCTTGTCGAACCATGGGGCTCATTTAGCATCTTCTCCATGCTGTTTCAAGCAGGACAGGCTCATTTCGCATCCCCTCCATCCTGTTCAGGCTCATTTCACTCCCACCCTCCTCCCCCTTTTGAGCTTGATCGCTTGATGGTCATCGCACCATGTCTTGTCAAGCACGCAGGGCTCATTTTACCCCACACCATTCCCTTTTGAGCCCAACTGCTTACCTCATGTTTCCGTAATGCCGTTTCAGGAGCAACCAATGCCCTGTGCAAGCCCAACACCTCATTTCGCACCCCCTCTTCCCTTCTTCGAGCCCAATCTCTCAATCTCTCAACAGCTGCCCCTGCAGTGTTGCCTCAAGCCCCACAGCTCATTCTATTCCCATCTGCCCTGTTTTGAACACAGTCACTTGACAACCACCCCCACCATGTTCCCTTGAGCCCAACAGCTTATTTCACACTGCCTTTGCTCCCCTTTGAGCTCGATCGCTCAACGGCAACCTCCGCTATGTTTCCTTGAGCTTCATGGTTCGTTCCACCCCATCATCTGCCCTATTTGGAACCCGGACAGTTGACAACCACCCCTACCACATTCTCTTGAACCCAATGGCTCGTTTCATGCCGCCTCTACACCCCTTCAAGCCCAATCGCTCAATGGCTACCCCTGCCATGTTTCCTCAAGCCCCATGGCTCATTCAGTCCCCCATTCGCCCTGTTTCAAACTCAGTCACTCAACAACCACCCCCACCATGTTTTCTTGGGCTGCTCAATGGCTTGTTTTGCGCTGCCTCTACTTTCCTTCCAGCTGGCTCGTTTTGCCCCCCCTGCTCCCCTTTGAGCCTGATCGCTCAATGGCCACCCCTGCCATGTTCCCTCAAGCCCCATGGCTCATTCAGTGCCCCATCCGCCATGTTTCAAACCTGGTCACTCAACAACCACCCCAACTGTGTTTCCTTGGGCTGCCCAATGGCTTGTTTTGCACTGCCTCTACTTCCTTTCTGGCCAGCTCGTTTTCCCCTGCTCCCCTTTGAGCCTGATAGCTCAATGACTCCCCCTACTGTGTTTTCTCAAGCCCCACAGCTCGTTCCAGCTCCCATCCACCTTGTTTCAAGCCCAGATGCTCGACAACCACCTCCACCACGTTCCCCCGAGCCCAATGGCTCATTTCACCCCCCCTCTGCTCCCCTTTGAGTCTGATCACCTGACAACCACCCACGCCATGTTTCCTCAAGCCTCACAGCTTGTTCCACACCCCATCTGCCCTGTTTCAAGCCCTGACGCTCAACAACCACCCCCACCATGTTCCCTTAAACCCAAGGGCTCGTTTTACACCCCCTCTGCTCCCCTTCAAGACTAATTGCTCAACAGCCCCCCCATCCACCCTATTTTCAACCTGGTTGCTCAATGACCCCTCCCACCATGTTCCTTTGAGCTCAATCACTGAATGACTACCCCTGTCGTGCTTCTTGAGCCCAACAGCTCATTTCGCGCTCCCTCTGCTCTTCTTCGAGCCTGATTGCTCAACAGTCGCCCCCACTGTGTTTCCTTGAGCTGAATGGCTCGTTTCACACTCCATCAGCTGTTACGCTGGGGCGTAATTTCTAGTCTTCAGCACTTCGTCAAAAGTGAAGTGTCGACTCGTAGTATTAGTCTCACGTAACCGTACGTGGTCTAGAAACTAGGCTTGTTATTGCGTAGAACTAGTTAGGGAATTCTAGTACAGGTCACCGACTTTATATAGGTACACGGATGGGGGGGTGGGAACTACGTAGGGCCAAAAGGAGAGATACCCTAAAGGAGACCGGGTGTCCGTTGAAGGAATAGGAACAAGGGTTGCGAACGGAGATGGACGGAGTAGGAATGGCGACGGAGCCCCGTGTAAGAGCGGAAGCGGGTCCCGTTTAGTAATACATCAAGAAACTGAAGAGTGCTGGAATAGTTAAATGAAAAGCATACGTTGTCATGGCTATACTTAGATCGATCAAGGCGTTGTTACAGATCTGGGAAGCGGTTCTCTTCCCATGGGCTGTCCCTCGGTGAATAGAATCCCCCGAGGAAGCGCGCGTACTCTTGACGGAAGACTTCCTGTTCTTCCTCCGTGATTGTAACATCAGCACTCCTTTGAGTCTGATCGCTTGACGACTGCCCCTGCCATGTCCCCTTGAGCCCAATGGCTCATTTCCCACCCCCTCTGCTCCACTTCGAGCCAAATCGCTCGATGGCTGCTCCTACCATGTTCTCTTGAGCCCAATTTTTTCAAGCCCAGTCACTCAACAGCCCATCTGCCATGTTCCCTTGAGCCCAACAGCTCATTTCGCACCCCCTCATCCCCTTTTCAAATTCAGTCGCTTGACAGCCACCCCCACTGCGTTCCCATGAGCACAATGGCTCATTTCACACTCCCACGGCCCTCTTCAAGTCCAATCACTTGATGGCCACTCTCGCCATATTTTCTTAATCCCACGCCTCATTTCACACCCCTTCAGGGTCCTCAGCCAGAGGACTCAACATCCACCTCTGCCATATTTCCTTGCTTGCTCCATGCCTCTATAGTACCATGTTCATTATATATAGAATATAATTTGATTTTTTAAGCTATGGGTACAAATGAATGAGGGAAATGTATAATTCCCACAAATGGGTACAGTCTGGCACAGTTTGGCACAGTGCATTAAACTGCGCACACTGCACAGCATTACCAAATATGTACTGCACTGTGTGACTCTGCATAGATGGGGACCTTCATGTAACACTGTGACAGCTGTAACGTGCTGTGCAGCACCCTACAGAGCCCTATAGCTCTTGGTGAATTTGCTAATGGAACAGTTTATGGAAAAAGCACATTCCATCCACAAACATGAAAGACCTACTCTACAGAAAGTAATCAAAGACTTCCTGATAACTTTTACGCCATTTGATGTTGGAGCCAAAGCCAGGACTAAGCTTAAGTATCTTTGACAAAACTTATGAGATAAGGAGAATGATTTCTCTGATTATGTCACCAAGTTCCAACGACTTTCCACCCAAGCCAATATCTCAGATCAAATCATCTTGACATGTTCAATAAAGAACTTAACTCTGATATCACTACCATGATCATTGCTATGGCAGAAGTAGCAACAACACTCAGTAACTGGATCTTAAAAGCCTATACCCAGAAGTTCCAGTTAAACCTCTACAAGAAACATTAAACAATCAGACCAATACTCCCTCCTCTATCTATGCCAACTCTCAATCCAGATGCAATGAACATTGACCACGTTAAACTCTGTCCTAGATGACAAGGAAAATTCCTTACTGAACATATCACACCTGTCCTCCTTTCCACCATTAAGAAAAACTCCATTCACATCCTGATAGTCCTCACTAGGAAATGGAAAGGAGAAGGAGGGACCACTTTTATTGGCTACAGTGCCACCGGAGATTTTATTCACTCAAATTTCATCAGAAAACACTTTGTGCCACTCATCCACTTCAAACAACCTAAGTAAGTGCAAAACATGGACAGAACAATAAACAGAGGAGGAATTGTCCACTATAAGGCACAACTCTGCCTTCATATAGAGGGAAATGACAAACTCCATGAGTTCATGGTCCTCAATATCGGAAAAAAAGACATCATCCTAGGGATGCCATGGTTCAAAAAAAAATACTCAACTATTGATTGGACGAGAAAAATAACTCTACTATGATGACTCTATTGATGAGATAATGACACTGCACTAGATCAATGATATCTTTACTGTTACCTTAACATAGTACCAGAAAAGTTCTTGGCCAGCGAATTAAATACTAGAATCACCACTTTAATGCCCAAGAAATGGGCCCTTCATATCAAGAAAACCACCCTTTCTACCTCACTTGCTGTTACAGCTGGAAAGCAAGAAGTGAAACTCCCACCACAGTATAATGAATTCACTGAAATATTCAGAGAATCAAAAACCAGTAAACTACCACCACACCAATCATTTGACCACACCATAGATCTAAATAAGGATTTTATTCCAAAAATTACCAAGGTCTATCCACTTAACCCCTTGAGTGACAAGCTTACAAGGACTTTGTTGTGGAATACTAGAAATCTGGAAAGATCATCTCATCCAAATCTCCATAAGCCACATCATTCTTCTTTGTTCCAAAAAAATGGGGAACTCCACCCATGCCAAGATTACTGATACCTAAACTCCCATATGGTCAAAAATGCCTACCCCCTCTTTCTTATCTCTGATCTTATGGACAAACTACAGGAACCAACATTGTTTACCAAATTCAACATATGATGAGAGTATAACAACATCTGCATCAAGGTGGAGGATCAATGGACAGCTACCTTCATCACCCCAGAAGGACTTTTTGAACTGATGGTCATATTCTTTGGCATGTCTGAATCTCCCCTCATATTCCAAGCATTCATGAACCACATTTTTTGGGATTACATCACAGAAGGATGGCTTATCATCTGTATGGATGACCTCATGGTCCATACCGACAATGATCTTGACCAACACAGGGAACTGGTCAAAAAAGTCTTAAAAAGATTTATGGAGCACAGTTTGAACAATGAAAGGTGGAATTTCTTGGCATGGTTATTTCTGCCAATGAAATCTCAATGGACTCAGTCAAGCTCTCCACTATCAACTGCTGGAAGGTTCCAACCTCAGTCAAAGAAGTTTGCTCTTTTCTTGATTTCTGTAATTTCTACCATAGGTTCATCCTGAACATCTCCACTATTGCCACCCCTTTAAATGGTCTAACTCATAAAGGGAAATCCTGGGACTGGTCCCCTACCTATGAATGAGCCATTCACACTTTACAAAAGCCTTCCTTTTTTGACCAGTGCTGGCAATGCCTGATATCACTAAACCATTTTCCATCATGATCGACACCTCCCTCACTGCCTATTAGGGTATTCTTATGCAGGAAGATGCTAACAGGAAACTTTACCCCTACACTTATTTTTTGGAAATGTTCGGGTCAGCCGAATGAAATTATGATATCTATGACCACAAACTCCTCACAGTCATCAAAGCTCTGGATACTTGGTCCTACTATCTTCACAGAACCAACCAGGTTGTCATGGTCTTCACTGATCCCAAAACCCGACCTACTGTAAAGCACCTCACAAGCTCTCCTGATGCCAAGCACAGTGGTTAATGTTCCTCCAGGACTTTGACCTTATTTTCATTCATATCCCTAGTTCCAAGATGGCTCCTGCCGACGCTCTCTCCTATAAAGATATAGTGGATACTTCAGCCAATAATGCCGACATAACTCTTCTCTTGGACACCATGTTCACCCAGGCATTAGACACCTATATTGTCAAACATATCGGCCATCAATACTACAGCCATCGATCTTGTGAAAACCCTTGCCTTGGGTTTTCTCCCAATCCTGCAAATCATAAAATAGAATTGGCACTTTAACACCACCAATCTCTATTTCAAAGGCCGTCTCTATATTCCCCCAGAACCATGCCATGATCTGGTTCACTCCATTCACTCCTCACTCACTGGCAGCCATGGTGGTGTTTTTCGAACCCTTCAACTTCTTCAAAGGGATTACTGGTGGCCAGACATGTCCACCTTCATCAGGAAATTTGTCACTGGATATGCTGCCTGCCAACAGCATAAGATTAATACTCACTCCATGGTTCCCCTACTTACTTCATTCTTCTCCTCTGCCACCTGACCATTTCAACAACTTTCTGTCGATTTGATTACTGGTCTCCCTCCTTCCTCTGGCTTTGATTTAGTCATGGTTGTGGTCGACTATGGGCTTACAAAGGGGGTAAATTTCTCTCCTTGCAATAAAAACCTCGACATGGAAGGATTAGCCTACGGCAGAATTTCACCACAACTCCTGAGTCCATTTGTCCATACAGAAATCCCCTTTTTCATTAATCCTCAGATATGAATCCCAAGCATACCCACCACTCGGCAAAACCTTTGTCCCTGTGTTGGAAACTCAGCTGGAACAGCTTTTAGTTACACAGTTGGAGGCCCTTGCTTCTCATGAACGAGCTCAACAGATGATGAAAGAACGCATCTTTCCCTATCTCTCAAAATGGAAAACCAGAGATAAAGTCTGACTTAACAACAGGAATCTTCATATTGATTGTGCCTCATGAAAACTCACCCCTTGAAGGGAAGGACCCTTCAAGATAGAACAAGTCCTCTCACATGTTGCATTTTGCCTTTGCCTTTCAGCCAGTTGGAAAATACACAATGTGTTCCATGCATTTCTCCTTTCTCCATATAAAGAAACACTGGAACATGGCTCCAATTTCCTCAACCCACCATCAGATCTCATTGACAGGGAGAAGGAATACAAAATTGAAGCTGTCCTTGCCCACCACCAATCACGGAATAGACAGCAATATCTTATCTCCTGAAAAGAATATTTGGCAGCAGAAAATACTTGGGAACTAGAAGGAAATCTTCACCACTCCACAACGGAGCACTATGACTATAAATGGCAACATCCAAAGGACTTCCCAGACATATAACAAAGTCACTACCTAGCTAGAGCCATTCACTCCCCTTCCACTATGCCAACTCCCACCACCATTCATCATGTTCCACAGAAATTTTTCTGTTGCCACATCTGCTTCTCACCAGATCATACCATGACTCATTGTCTCTATTTCTATTGTCCTCATTGCTCTTGCCTCTCCATGGGACACACCCTTCACAACTGCCCCCTCCATGACACTCACCATCCACTTGCCTATCCATTCACCTTCAGCTACCCATCCCTCTTGAATAGAATGGATAATGTTCTAGTGAAACATTAAGGCTATGATGGGGGTAATATTACAAAAATGCCTATTAGTGTGTCGAATACCAATGATACAGCCATGGAGTCTCTGATCCAAGGCAACCAACACCTCTCATGGCTGTTCCCACCCGCCTTGTAACCACATCAATCTATCTCTGCACTTCAATAGACATTGCAGTATAGAGCTCTGGATTGCTCTACGGTGATATTCATGCAATTGGCCACATTCTGGGCCTTCGCCAATGACACCCAGTCCAATTCCAACCACCTGATGACCTTTTAGGCCAAAAGACTGACAGCTCAGACTGCTTTCAGCCCTATTGCAAGTGGACTGATGTTCTCGGCCCAAAGTCCACATGACCAATGCTTTTTCCCGCAGTCTGGACCATGTGTCGGCCTATTCTACAGTCCTCAGACCGCTTCCTTTCACTTTGGACCACTCTATTTAGGTCTCCCCTATCTCTGTCAGCACATAGTACCTTAGCTACACGGACTCTACATGTATTTACACATATATCTACTCTTACCCACCACTTTGCTATGCTTCTACCACCTGTTAGACTGCCCGAAAATCCTTCCCAATGACTGAAAATCTTCCTCCTCACCTCCTTGACCTTCCCCCAGCCTCTCCTCAATCTCTTCTACTGAGTCCACACTTCAGACTTTCAGACTCCGCTTTCCTGTGCCTTCAGACATCAGTCCATTCCTAAGACCCTAGGACAACAGCAGACGCTCTCGGACCCCCTTTGGGTCGAGTCTATTATGTCCAAGACCCCTACACTTGGTCCCTTGTGTATCACCACAGAGAGGACCAATGTTTTACAGTGGATCTCATTATTCTGTCTCTGCTTCCATGTACACCTGTTTCCAACAAGACACCACAAATCCCATTATTTCTGATCTGTTCCTTTTTATTTCCTTTGATCCTTTTCTCCTTGACAATGGATGCCAACTTTATCTATTAATAGAACCCTCAACCCTGATGGTTCCCATCCCTTGGTCTTCTTTCACTATATAAATAGGATGTCCTTCTATAAATTTCCCTTGCTAGTTCTCACTATGTATCAGTGTAGTAATCTAGTCCTCTTTTCTACACTTGACACCTCAAGTATGAGACCCTTGTCTAGCCAATGCTTCAAGAACTATTCTTCTGTGAGACTTTGCTTCACTCTAGATGAAGTGCTTCGATTAGGTTCTACGCTATAAGCGTAACAACTTCTCCAGACCATTTATAATATGCAACAATGCTAGCTCCCTCTTCAAGTATTACCTGATACATCTGGCTGTCCCAGATGAAGTTCATCCCAGCTTGTCTAATGGCCTGATACCGAGTGTTATAGGTTTCCTTGCCATGGTGCCAACTCTGGCAACTGAACCAACTATGCTTGCCACTGCAATCGAATCAGAAGACCCATGTTCAAAAAAGCTAACTGAATAGCTCTCAATTCTCAATGATATCCATAAACTATTTGTTGACATCATTGACATTGATCCCCTTGAACTTCATTTGTCCTTGGATGATGTCAGCTGCGTAGTGCCCTATAATTATATGTCTAGCTGAGGGATTTACATTATATTAAAATCGAAACTGTAATTGGTCTTCAAGAGGGGCCAGCCAGATCTGCTGCACTTGAGTATTATCCATGAGCATGTCCACCATCAAGGAAACTTCCTTTTTCTCTACAACTGAGGGAGTGCTGGCCAAATAGATGACAATTGATGGAATTCCACTATGGTCTGACAATGACATTGATATCATAAGATCTGTGGTGTGTACATATGTACCACATGAGTCTGGCATGATGTTTGGTGGGGTGTTCCTTATATACTATTCTACTATTGGTACAAGTGGTGAGTGTATCTAAGATATCCTATGCTACATGCTTGCCATTTGAGTCTAGCCATGAAATGGAAGCCTTTCTGATGGTGGTGCATGAGGGGGATGTGTTCCCTTAACCCAGGGTGTGAGTCACTTAGTTCAAGGTGTGAGTTAGAGTGGATGAGTTGAGGGTTGTGTCTGCTTTCCTAATTTCAGGAATAATTCAGTAATTATGGGAAAATTTGCAATGGTTCGCAATGGTTTATGGATAGTGACTAATACACGGACCATGCACAGAGGCCCAGGAAAAATAGAGATAAATAAGGAAAAATCAGAGAATAATAAAGTAAGTAGAA
>JBBPMC010000569.1:0-20152 GCA_038090115.1 Strobilomyces echinocephalus | reverse complement strand
GATTTCTCTACAGCATACAAAGACGCCACCAGTCGGTAGGTACATTTCACCACTGACCATCTCACCATCATCGACGTGCACACGCGCACGCAGCTTCTGCTTCCTCCCATTATTTATATGGTGTTGGAGACAAAAGAGGTAGGCCATCTCTGTTTAGGCGTCATGTTCCGTCCAGCTGAAGCCAAAGTCTATGCCTAGGCGTCTGAATTCGCGCTTATTGAGAGGACCACCATGCCCACAATCATCTCGACATCGACGCACCTACTCCTAGCCAAGTCGTCTACGTTTCAGTGGCCGTCGGATCGACCACCTTTTTCCAGGCGTTTTCCATTTCCTCTTCCGACACCCATTGTTCAACGTCGTCAACTCCTCTGAACCTGTCCCACAGCGGTCTCATGCCTGGCATCTATGCGGGCAACGCCTTGCTCCTCCGGGATGCCGTCCTCGACCTTACCACGCAAGACGTTCTCATCGCCATCCAAGTACGGGCGTTCCAGCCCCCCACCAGCTACCTCTCTAGACATGGCGTCCTTCGCCTCAGCGACGTTCTCGCATCCAACTCCCGCGGTGTCGGCACCATCACGCTCCAGCTCCTTAATTCTTTCGGCCCGCCTCTAATATTTCTTGGTCCATCTTTCAACGGGGCTGGACGCGTATTTCACTTCCATCAAACAGCCGACTGCTCGACGGTCATCTCGGCGCTGGAATACAACCTGTACCCAGGTGGCCACGGCGAGCAGGCGTCCAAGGTCACAAAATACACTTGGATCCTGCTATTGCCGTCGAGACGTTGGATCTCGGACTATGATTCGTATTCCGGTCGGGTGTGCGTCCAATCTTGGAGGGCGGGCCTCTAAGTCGTTCGCGAAGATGGTGATCTATCGACGTTGTGCCATGTACCATAATCATCCTGAGCAGATTAATAATCTCTTGAATGACGATACTAGTCAGTCTGTGCTGAGGGACCAGCCTGGAGTGTCTGATACCCGTATGTCCCAACCCCACATTCTTTCCGCTCCATGGCAAAGCTAGTCAACACGTCCCCAGTGGACTGCGATCCCCATGACTGCTGTGGCCGAGTGATACGAGTGCGCTCAAAACGTCCGAACGTCCTGCATCGGAACCTCTATCATAACAACATCGAGGACGACCAATAAACGCTGAAAGTAACGAAAAGTCCGCTTCGATCTCGATCACGACGCACACAACACGGAAACAATCACGACCACCGCCGCCATCATCCTACACCCGCTCGCGAGCGCCCTCGACGCTCCGCTCGAACTCGTCTCATTTGCCGACGTCCCGGACCTACGAAAAAGAACGCGCGTCAGCGACATATCGCTTCTCCCGTCGCACACAGACACTCACGACGACGTCGACAGCACGAACGCAGCCGATCCCATCGCGTCCAACGAAAACCCGCCCGTCGTCCCCGCGCCCCCGACCGCCAACACCGTCTCCGCGCCTCCGCCGACGCCCGCGTCGAGGCCCAACGCGTCCCACTGGACACCCTGCGCGAGATAGTACGTGTTGGTCGCCACGACGAGCGTCTGGTTCGCGTTGCGCCAGAGCGCGACGTCCACCCCGCCGACCACATAGTTGGACCGCACCGCCGTCGCGTCGAACAAAAAGGGCGTGAGTTTGGGCAGGGCGAGCGCGAGCGTCGACGCGTTGGCTTTGACGTCTGCCGGCGTCGGATCGGACCAGGAGATCGCGCCGAGGGAGCCGTGGTTGATGCCCAGGAGGGTGATCACGACGAATTCGTAGCCCGTCGGTGGGCGTACCCAATAGTTCCTGCGAAGACGGTCGGGCCGGAGGGTGCTGCGACGACGAGGTACTCACTCGCCGGGACCACCAAAGGCTTGGGGTACGCTCCAAACAGCCTTGGTGCGTTCCCATCCCACGACTTGCATTCGGTTCAGGAAACTCGTGACGCGGTCACTGACATCGGTAAAGGAACCAAGACCACTGTTTTCAGGGACAGGTATAAGGGACGAATTTGCGGGAGGGACAGCATTATTGAGGCCCGCCGGAACGGGCGAACAATTGTCGCAGCCACAATCGCCATAGGTTGGCGTGCAGGGGGTATTGAACTGGAGAGAGGTATTCACGTTGGCACCGATGATGTACACGTCTTGCATGATGATGTCGGCTCCAGCAGCGTACGACGTAAAGTAATAGTCTTGGCAGTTGAGTACGAGGGAGACCGGATGGTAGCCGTCCAGGTTGTAGATGAGATCGTATGCGTTCGACGTGGCGTTGAGCGGATCTGACGACCCATCCGGTTCGTCACCGGTGTACCAGAGCAAAAGGTTGGACCAGTTCTTGAACAAGTTCACCTGGTTGGTGACATTGGCTGCGTCTTGGTAAACGTAGCGCATGTCATACATGAAGTAGAGCCCCTTTTGTTGCATTCGGCTCAACACCATGTTCACCCTTGCCTGACTCGGGGTGGATTCAAATATAGGGTGGACCTGGTCCATTCGTCAGCGATGATTCAGAAAGTGGGACGCAATACACACGATGGTGAACCTTGAGTGAAAATGAGACGCCTTGCATGAAACAGGTGGAAAAGAATACTCACCCTTGAGCGGCCAACTCGTCGATGACACTGAGATTGCTAGCCAAGTATTCAAACTCGGTATAGAAACCGATGGGGAACACCGGTTGATAACTGCCCTGTCCATTTGCAGGCTTGGCCAACAGCGCGCCGGTCCTGAGGTCCATCTTGGTGGCGGTGCTGTTCGTCGGGTCGGGCAAGTAATACAACGGAGAACTCGCGCTAAAGTTCTGCGAAGATCCGCCAGCCGAGTACGTTGCTTCGCAAGAAATGTTGTAGGGGGCGACCTGAGGCGTCAGGATCCCGAGGCTGAAAGGAATCTCGTAGGCAGACGCGTTCAGCGGAACGGAGGCGGATCCCAACACTTTTCCGGCCATGCTCACTGTCACGGTGAGCGACCCAGCATTGGACAGGGAGCCAGAAGGGAGGGTGATGGGCTCAGCGCCCTGGATATTAGAATAGGCGACAGGCGAATCGACGAGGATGGCCGCAGTCGAATTTATGTCTTGGGCTAGATAGGGCCTGATAGCAGGTGCACATCTTAGAGCCAACAGAGGGTTTTGAGAAACGGTGGGGATCGGAAACGCGCCGCCAGGAGGCGGAGCCTTGGCTTGAGACATCTTGCTTGGGTCATAATACTTGCCGCACCTGAGACAGTCACTTGGTTTGAGATGAACCTCAACTTGAAACAGGATGACTTACCATGTCTGAGCTCTGACAGAAGGGATGAGAAAACACGTTGCGAGAAGCGCGGAGAGGGACAAAAGACGCATCACAGAAGCGGTGCAACTCTGGGGCTAAGACGAGGAAGGTTAATTACACTTGGCATCCCCTCGGAACAAAGACTGCGACGAACACACCACGATTCCGTCTGGTGCAGGGCAAATCCCAAATTTTGCGAGCTGAAAGATCATACGGCGTGGTAAGCGCAGGTTCCGGGGCCAATGATGTTGCCATGGGTGCGCGTGACGACAGGTCAACGTCAAGGCCTATGAAGGCCGAGGCTCATTGATGGCACGACTATGGCACGACTACGGACACCTTTCTTTTTTTTGAGAGGCACAATGAAATGGCAACCGCCTAAGCTGGTCCCGAAATGCGACGGACACCTTTCATGATCATGCGAAACAGATATTTCACCTAGTTAGAACCCTTCGACTCTTAATTATATGTAGTGGATATGCGGCGGCCTTGGGTCGAAAATAGATTTACTCGCTCGGGGTTAAGGTGATTCTTTGTAAATCGAATCTTGTTGTAAGTTGCCAGAAAAGAAGGACTCGAAAGAAAGGAGTGTGTGAGGATGAGCAGTGTCGGGGGACAAACTTCGGGCGCTCTCTGGCCTGATGACGGCAACCGCCGTCGCTTAGACGCTCTTTTCGCATACGGATCCGTGGTAACAGTACCAAGTACTCAGATACAGCAACAGTCTGGATGGTGTTATACATACTGTTACCAACGCTCGAGGTTCGAGATCAAAAACGTCCAACGAAAAAGCAACGGCAGTCATTGTACATCGTACAACCCCTTCCAAGCTTTCAAGTTCCCTGAGTTCGCACGCACGCCTCCGACAGACGGCAGATTCAGCCTACTGCCGACCGGACACGGCCACGGCGTCGCGAAACGAGCAACTCACGTCAATCACGCGTCCAGGCGAAACCACAACGAAATCATCTTCCACATCCGCTCTCGCTCTTTCTTGGCCCACGTCTCTAACGTCCTCGCGCACGCCTGACATTCAGCCTGCTCCAGACTCCGACGCGAGCTTCCCAGTCGGTCGATGCCCAGCGGTTGACTCAGATCGTACAGGGGTTGTCCGAGTTCGTCGGCGACGTAGAGCGGGTCCGTGCACCCCCGTTGGTGGTCGAAGAGATAGTGCTGCGTCGCGAGCGCCACGAGCTCTGAAAAGTCGCGTTTACAGGTTCTGTGGGTGTGATGACTGAAACCATGCAATGACGGGTGGTGGTGGTGAGCAAAAACTCCCGGGCCAGCCACTAGTGTCCGAGCGTGTGACCCGAGGGACTGAATCAAGGTCGTGATCGCATGTCGAGAAGCTTCCTTGCCCAGGGACAACCGTTGCAGATCCACCGGCGATAGAGAACACTGCCATGCACCTTCTTCGAACGATTCGCCATAGTCGAAAATTTGTGAGAAGCTGTACCGTGAGAGGTCATAAAATGCGGAGGGCAGCAGCGACGGCGCGTTGACCTCGCGCGCGAGATTGATCACGGCCTGGTGTGAAACGCGTGTCAACTTTGGAGAAGGCGCGCTGCAATTACGTCCAACTTACGATGGGTGATGGGTACATGCTCACCGACCCATCCTGGAGTTCAAAAGAGCGTGACATGTCCTCGCGGGCGTCCCAACCTTTGAGCGTCGAGGGCCAAGCGACAGAGAGATGCTTGAGAGCCCTCTCGCGCAAGGAGTCTACGACATACTTTGTGGCGAGGCGCAAAACACCAGAGACGACCAGAAAGTCGGCAGGACCGTTGTCCCCGAAGCTCCTTTAGAAAGAGATGAGCGAACGGACGAATTGAAAGTGGACATACGACTCACGGACCGTCTACCAACGCCGTGAGGAGGTGTGCGACATCTTCGGGCGCGTCATGAAGACGGAGCACCGGACACCCCTCGATGTCGACATCTCCGGAGGACTGCACAGAGAGCGCCTTGGCAGCCGCCTCAGGCTGTGGCAGCGTGAACAGGTCGTGAAAGAACCCAGAGTGGCGCGCGAGCAACGACTTGTGTACACGAAACAGCGTGTTGCCGGCTTGGAGGATGATCTCCAGCGAGGTGACGTGCTATCAGCACGACGCGTCCACCGCAGCCGAATCTAGCACTCACAGACCCATCCGAGAACCAGAGATCGGGATGCCTCGCCAGCGTGTCGTCGCAAGTGACGCTTTCTGGGCATTCTGCGTCGCAGACGTCTTCTTGGTCCATGGAAGGGGTCGCGAGAGGCTTCTTGTCGTCGGACGAGGCTGAGCGGCCAGGCCTATACGAGATGTTCACGGGGGGAGGGCTTCTGGGTGGAGAACCGTATGCGCCGATGGGGAGGGGGTAGTAGCTGTTGTTCGCGGGGAGCAGAGACATGGTTCGGACGGGAGAACAGCCGCGCGCTCCAACACGACGCTAATTAGATGAGCCGTAGCCAGCGCTACGTAGCAGCCATATGGCAATTAGGAAGATCTGACAACACCGCCCCCGTTGCTACTGGTCACACCCAACTTTGACTCCCACGTCACTGACAGACCAGCTCAACACAATTCACGGTCATCCATCCCCGCAGTGGAGATATGTAACCGGGGGACCGCACCGGCACCCATGTTTGTTTCCCGACATAAGTATTGAAAGCGAATCCTGGACCTCAAGAACCGCAGCGCTACTTGCACTGCGTGTCACTCACGTCGTTCGAAAACGTACCTCTCATAGTCACCCTGGATCGGCATTTCGAGTTACGAGCGTCCAGAACTTGGCCGGCGGAAGGCCAGCGCTAGGCCGGACTGCACCAGGGTTTGGCATCGATGGCGACGTTGACGCCCGCCTATGGATGAAGAAGGTCGATGTCGGCTCTCCGTGCATGAAAATAGCCAACACCTTGTGGCATTTTCACCCTGAAAGCGGCGCCATCGTGTGTCCCTCACTACGCGAACGTAGACTCTTGACGAGCTTAGCAGACTGGCGCACCCTTGGCACCCCATTGATCCTAGAATGAAGAACCGAGGTTGAGGGTGAGCTCGTTCCTCGTGCGTTGCAGACATTTCTACGACGATGTATCTCATCCTAGGCTTTCAAGTTGTTCGGGCGACCACAGTCAAGGGTGCATTTACCACAGTGTCAAAAATGGCATTCAGTTCACACACACTGAGGGCCACCGAGGGCACAGACAGGTTGGGCGTTTCATATAGTGCTTGTTGCTCTGCCGCGTTTCTTTAGGCTAGTACGTCTTGGCCTTCGCGCTCAGTACACCGGCGCTACGAAAACTGGTCTCATTCGCGGAGCCTACCATTTTGTGTACCCAAACATATCTTCTGGCGCTGCTCAGGCGAAGAATTTCCTGATGCATGGAGGCGAGCGTGTTCTTGTATACAATATCGTGGTCTAATTATTTTCCAGGTAGTTGGACTACCGACCGAACCACCCTTCCCGGGGAATTGGACCTAGAAGGTCCGTGATGATTATCTCGAATAGCGAGGGGCAACCGATTGCGGAACGGGTTATCCTCAGAGTCCCGAGTGCTACGACGTGCCAGTTTCTCAGATGGTCTCGTGGATCGAAGATATCTAACAAAAGCGTAATCAGCTGATAACGAAATTCCGTTCCGTCGCAATGCGACGTGTCCGACCGCGACTCGCGCGTTCTTCTAGGTACCCATGTGATTCGTTCACGGATTGACCCAGTGCTTCGTGGCTTGCTGACGCCGTCGCCGTACTACTAATTTATTGCACGACCAGCTGGTGGACCGATTACACCGGAAATAGCGCGGCCTTTGAGAACAACAACCCGCTGTGGAGATCGCTCGCTCATTGGCCTTCCGCTGTCTGCGCTCTCCCTGCTGGATGACAGCACCATTCCTTCTGGCAGTACGCCGACTCGAGCACGAATCATGGCGACGCCGACCTTTGGAGCGGTGATTGTGCTGGTTTGCAGTGGTAGGTGATCTTGCTGGAACTGACGTGAATTCACTGGCGGTCGATCCAACAGGATGGCTCGCGGTTCTTAAGATCTCCTTTCGAGCATGTAAATGTCCACGGCGGGGACGCGTCGCCATGTGTCGCGCTGAATTGGTCATGGTCAAGTTCTTTTTTTCCCAATCGAGAAAGCTGCATCATATTTCATATAAAGAGAGTGAAGTATGGGATCATTGTGACACGACGGAGCTGGCGCATAATTCCTTCGTGACTAGAAATAAGTATGGTTCATGAACACACAGGTAGTGGCATGCCCTAGTATGACTCCGACTCCAACGGATCAAAGCGAACGCTGGAGACAGCGTCGAAGTATCGACCCGTTGCCGTTCCAGGGTCGTCTGTGACGTAGTGGGCATCGGAAATACTCTTGAGAGACTCTGCACCGCATGCTTCTAAGAGTACAGCTTCACACTCTTCACAGGCTACCTGTACCTCAGCCAGCGAAAGCACCATGTTTTTCTTTGCAGAAAGCGCCCGGACGTACTCTGAACGCACTTGGTCGGTAGACTTTCGCTGCACCAAGTTTGTAGGTTCCTGCGTTCTCTGTCAGTATTCGACTTGTACTGTGTACTAGAGAAGTAGACCATTTGACGAGCTCTCTTCATCAGTTGAGCTATGTATTCGCGCCTATAGGCATCTGCCGCGCTTTCCGTACCGTTGCTCGTCGACATCTGAGAAGATTCTGCAGCAGACTCGGGATGCGAGAAGCAGCTAGAAGGAAAAACGAATGTGAGATGAGGCCGGAAGGGTCGGATTCAGTGGAACTTCACCGTTGAGATGCGGGGGGAGGTTTGGGGATTGACGGTGCTTGCTCTCATGATATACCAGTGGGGGTTTTTGAAGCTCGGGTGAGAACCGTGACCAAACACGTTCGATCACACTTGCCAGCCTCGCAGTACCAGTGTTCTAAGAAAAATTCTCCGAGAACCGGACTGACCGTTCGATCGTTCCACGAAGCCGACCCAGTTCGAAAGGCCCGGGGTCATGAGGCGAGGCTGTCGAATTTGAGCTTATCCAAGTTGGCACCAAACCTGCTTTCGGAAGGCGGGTGGCAACTCCGCCGTCCGATCGTTCAATCGTTCAATCGTTCAGCTCGCCCACTTCTGGAATGCGGACGCCGGCTCAGGTAGGTTCACGACCATCGCCGCATATCATCGTTCCATCAGAATAAATCGTCATTCCTTGAACGCGCATTAAAAACGTCAGACGCTTTTGGAAACTGGATATTCTGGTAGGGTACTAGTCGATGCCATTACGAATGACCCGCACGACTCTCGTGAAGGTCGGACTGTGTCGCCGACTCGGTCAGAGGGCAAGCTTGAAATGGCGGTTATGGTCCAGAGACTCCCAAATATGCTAACAAATGAACACGAACCCGTGGTCAAACATGCCACTGAGCACTTGATGGTAATGGAGTGCAACCTGAGCCTGGAACACGGAACTGTAGGAGCGAAAGTTTAGATATTAGGCCGTGGACCCAGCTTACGTGGGAATGCGACTCGCATCCAGCAGGCTCGCGCACTGTAACGATGTCCCGGGGGACTGTAGCGGCCGGCGTGTTGTGCAAATGGTTTACGATGCGTAGCGTCTCGGGCTGCAGGGAGAGTCCCCGGCCATGACTGACGATGGCCCCCACCGTCTGCGCAGGATCGCGCCTTGACAATTTGCGGCTGGACCACGATAGGTGTTGAAACCTAGCCTGGCGCACAGGCCAATGTACGATTGAATCGGTGCGCTCCACCTCTCTCGGTGCCAGAAAAGGCCGGGTCGGAAGGGCAGGTAAGCATCAATGGGGCCGATGAAGCGAGATAAGGCACATCACTCGGCCGCCTGAGGCTCCTCCGTCCTCGTGATGCCAGTCAGACGATCGGCTTTCCCCCGCGTCGCAAACCATCCGGCACGCGCCAGAAGAAAAAAAAACACGCCGGGTATATTTACGTGTAGAATCTCTGGTCACTTACTTAAATAAAGAACGCACAGAAAGGAGAGAACCGACGCCGATGCACCTCGAAACGAACTGCTGACCCTTCAAGAACCGCGAGCCATCCTGTTTTCAGGGATCGAGTGTGGGTGAGTTAGTGTCCTTCCAATTCTCGGCGGAGCACATACCTCTGCAGACCAGCGTAATCGCCGTTCCAGCGATCGGAGTCACCAGGATTAGGGCCCGATGCAGCATATTGCCAGAAGGAAGCGACCGGCCATCCGGCAGGAAGGGCGCCGAGTTCAGAGGCGTAGTCAGCGATCCAAAGCGGGTTGTTGCCGCCGAACGCTGCACTGTTGCCGGTGCAAGTCTTCCACCAGTCGGTCGTAGTATAAATGACTACAGCAGGTTAGCTAGTTTGATGCAAGTCCGTCGAGGTATAACCCACCTGGGTATCTAGAAGACGCTCGGCGATCAGATCGGCAAATAATGTAGCGAAAAAAATATGTTACCGGCTCGTTTTAGCCTTGTAGGTGTCGGAGAAATCCTCGATCCAAGAGACCATCTCGGAAGCTGTCAGGCCGTAGCACTCGGCGCCGCTGGGGTTATCTATTCTGCGATCAGTTTCCTTCGCTATCGACTCTGAGAAAAACGATCAGACATTCTATGTCCAGCGCTCCAGGGAGGGTGATTCCGTCATTAGACCAGCCACCTTGCATAGAATTAGACGATGGCCCCGTATCAGGGAGTACTCTTACCTCCGTGCGCGAGGAAGTAGTCTGCCTGAGTAGCACCCGAGGACTTGTCCGGGTGAGCAAAATGATAGGATCCGCGAATGAGCTTCGCATTGGTGGCGCCCGTGTACTGAGAGTTGAAGGTGGGAGAGATGTAGGCTGCAAATGGCGCGACTAAGTCGAGAGACGAGGGGTAGAGCAAGTAACTGACTGGTGCCCTCGGTGGCCTTGATATATGCAAACTGGATGCCGTTATTGACGACGGTGGTCCAGTCGACGGTGGTCTGATAGTCAGAGACGTCGATGCCAAGGGGGTTAGCGCGTTTGACTGGGGTCGCTTGTGCAACGGTTATAGCCAAAAGGAGTGTGGTGAGATAGTTCATAATAGGAGTTCTGCGGGGGTGCGTTGTAGAATGAGGAACGAGCACGAATTCGTGCGTCCTTTATAGGCCTCAAGGATCACCGGGTTGCCAGGGCGATGTCGGTCTGCCCTTGTTGAGGCATACTTGACGATCTACGTTCGAGATCAGAGCATGTACAAACACTGGCTTTGGAGAAAACGATGAGAAAACGGACACCTTTGTCAGTGTTAAGGGACGCGTGATGCGGCGTCGCTTCGATGCCATAGCTCCACAGGCTGATGGCTGTTGAGTTGTGCGTGGGACGCTAACAGACACTGGCTCATCAACATCGTCAACGAGTTGAAGCAACGTACGTTGATGTTAACGACATCGGTTGCAGGACCTTCACTAAATTCGGTGCACTAAGTTGCGGCTTGAGAGCTGGCAAAGACAAAAAGACCTACCCAAATCGAGGGTTCGTTCAAATCTACGTTGATGGTCGCTGTGCTCGTGCTCAGCACATAGTGGCATTGTGGCAGTCCACCCAGAGACCGTAATCCATGCCCGCTTGAATCGTGATGGAGCGTTGCTAAGCGAAAAGTGAAGCGGAGCCGTACATTGTGCTAGTGGCGGTGCTCCTTGTTCCCGGCAGCGCTCCGCCCACGATGGAGAACACAATAACTATATCGCGCGCACTCGACCGAAAAATCGCGCACCCTAGTGCTAAATCGCGGGATTTTGGGGGGGTTTCCAGCGTCGTAGTGCAGAAGTAAGTGACTTGGGCACCGTGCGTAAGCTCACCATCGGGCCTGCATCATACTACTTAGTCCTCTACTCTTGCAACACCTCTCGTGCGCGCCCCAACTTTCCCCAGAGCGTGTCTGCCCGCGGCGCGCCGACAGACATACAAGAGCAATCACGCGACTCAGACTACTGCTCTTCCCGGTCCGAGTCACCGCGCGCTCCTTCTTCACCCCGGTCGGTCCCACCGAGCGCGATTCGATCACCCATCGATACGCTACCTCCACTGGCATCTGCGCACACGGTAACGACGACGACGGGACACAGCGGAGATGATCACTGACGACCTCGACATAATGTGTAACACGACGCACACTTCATGCTTGCCCTCCATTCGTACTCTGTCGTGTTGTATCTAATTCTTAGGCGATAAGTTACTAGCCCTGTGCAGCTGCAGGAACGTTTCTTTGTTGGATGCAGTTCGTTAGCCGAATGACGGAAAAAATTTGAACCCCGCCCAAATTTGTGTAGCGAGATCAGGGCAATCTCATCTGCCTCCTCTTCCTCCTCCTTCCTGCTTGACCCCGTAGAATGGATGTGAGTATACCTCATGTCGGTCCCTTGTCCCTGATGCACATCTGCGACCCATAGTCCAACTTCGTGCAGGGACTGCACACACTCTTGCTGCAGTCCACCTCCAATGACACTGCTCAACTCAAGGCTGTAAGATCGCCCTATCAAACACGCCCTCATATTGACACTCTTCAACAACAGGCCACCGCACAACTGAATACAGAGTACTACAAAAATCCAGCATGCATATCTGCCCTTGCCCAGATACTCGCCAGCTCTCCCCAGTTCCCTGTGAGTCCCTGTCGATCAACATGCAGATGTCGGGATTAAGCTGATCCGTTCATACCAAGGTTCGCCAACTCGCAGCAGTCGAACTACGCAAACGGGTCAGACAAAAAAGTGGCGATCTCTGGATGCAGCTTCCCCAGGATTCGCGCGAAGTGATCAAGACCGAGTTGCCAAAAATGATTCTCGCCGAGCCAAAGTACGTCCTCGTACACAATAGCTCGTACTCTGGTTATTTACCTCCTTGTTTTGCAGTAAGCTTGTCCGTCATTCAGCTGCTCGCGTAGTCGCATCCATCGCGTCAATCGAGCTCAAGGAGGGAACATGGCCCCAGCTCCTTTCGTGGCTCAATGAGGCTTGTACTTCTACAGACGTCGCACAACGCGAAGTTGGCGTTTACATCCTGTTCACCGTGCTCGAAACTGTTATCGAAGGATTCCAGGACTCTACTCAAAACTTTTTCAAACTGTTCGAGCTTCTCATCACCGATTCGCAAAGCATGGAAGTACGAGTGACGACAGTTCGGTATGCGCTTGTATGTCGGATGCCTCAATAGCACTGACATACCTTACTAGCTCACTCGGCGTCCTTGCTCAATACATCGACACAGACGACAAGGCCGACATTGTAAGCGGCAGCATCTGTTTTGATGCGTGATTTGAATCCGCTTCCAGAAAACGTTTCAAAACTTCCTTCCTGCCATGATCCGAGTCGTGGAGCAAGCATTAGATGAAGGGGATGAGGCTTCGGTGCGACACTTATTCGATGTTTTTGAGACACTTTTGATCCTCGTAAGTCGTTTATCCATCGAACCGATCATTTGCTGATCCATGCTGAAACGCAGGAAATTCCATTGCTGGGGCCCCACACTGAAGCTCTCGCTTCGTTCCTGCTGATTTGTGGCGCCAACAGAAATCTCAGTGATGAACTTCGCGTATTCCCTCTGAACGCTCTGAATTGGACGGTTCAATAGCAAGCCTTCTCTCTGGCGTATTCCAACCCCGTACTTATGCATTCTTGACAGTAAAAAGTCGAAAATACAAAGCCAAAATCTAGCAGGAAAGATTTTGGAAGGTCTCATGCCGATCATCACCGAACCAGAGCCGGAAGACATTGACGATGACGCGCCATGTCGAGTAAGCACATCGGTTAATCAGTGTGATTGTGCGCTGATGGCTTCATAGTCTGCATTACGCATCATCGACGGTTTAGCGACCAACCTCCCTCCTGCACAGGTCTTTCCCACTCTACGCACCCTAATCCAACAGTACTTCTCATCGCCTGACCCAAATTACCGACGTAGCGCCATGCTCGCCCTCGGTGTCGTCGTCGAGGGCTGCAGTGAATACATGACCCCCACCATGAACCAAGTCTGGCCCATCGTCGAGGCTGGTCTTCAGGATGGTGATTCCTCCGTTAGGAAAGCAACATGCGTCGCTGTCAGTTGCCTGTGCGAGTGGCTGGAGGACGAGTGTTCCGCCAAGCATGCCACCCTCATTCCTGTACGTTGTCGCACATCTGCAACTCGATCTTGTGGTTGAACGATGTTAGGCTATCATGAACTTAGTGCACGATCCTGCTACTCAAAGTCGGGCCTGCACCGCCCTAGATGCTCTTCTTGAGGTCTTACAAGGTGTTATCGACCAGTATCTCAACCTGATTATGGAGCAGCTCGCAAACATCCTGGACACGGCTCCTATCTCCGTCAAAGCTGTCGTCACTGGAGCCATTGGCAGTGCCGCCCATGCGTCTAAGAAGAAGTTTTTGCCATACTTCCAGCCGACCATGAATCGCCTCCAGCATTTCCTTGTCCTGACCGGGGAAGGTGAAGAAGCTGAACTCCGCGGTATTACCATGGATGCCATCGGAACTTTTGCCGAAGCTGTTGGCACCGAGGCGTTCCGCCCATACTTTGCTGACATGATGAAGCAAGCTTTCCAAGGCCTTGAAATGAGTAGTCCGCGTCTCAGAGAATGCAGTTTCCTGTTTTTCTCTGTGATAGCCCGAGTCTTCGGCGAGGAGTTCGCGCCATACCTTCCAAACGTTGTTCCTCCCCTTCTAACAACCTGCCGCTTGGCTGAACACGGTGAAGAGGCTGGTGCCTTCCGTGAGTCGCATGCGTATCTTGTAACTGTGCGCAAAGCTCACCCTCTGTTCGTAGATTCTGAAGAAATTGCAGCTGCATTCGCATCTGGCGCATCGCCTTCCAGTGCTATTGCAATCCTTGATACTGATGCGGATGGAAGGATCGAAGCAGATATGGAAGACGTCGACATCGACAAAATGCTCGAGGTCAATAGTGCTGTTGTTGTCGAGAAGGAGATCGCCGCGGACACGATCGGTGCACTGTTCCTTGCGACTCGCAATCACTTCTTCCCCTACGTCGAGCAATCTGTCATCGAGCTTGTTGCCCTGCTTCCACATTACTACGAAGGCATTCGCAAGTCAGCTACAGAATCGTTGCTCGACTTGGTCAGGGTTTTCTATGAACTTAGTGACCCTCAAGAGTGGCAAGCCGGTGCCACGGTGGTATGTAAACACACGTGGACCTTGGCTTGAGTGTCTGATGTTTGCATTCAAGGCTGTGCCTCTGCAACCTGTTGTGAAAGAGCTAGTCGGTCATTGTCTCCCTCCTCTACTTGAAATGTATGAAAGCGAGGATAACAAGTGAGTGATATTTGCGTTCATCCTTATCATTACTCAACCTCGTCAGGAGTGTGGTGGCGTCACTTTGCATTGGCCTTGCAGAAACGATCAACAAGTTGGGGCCCGGATTTACCGAAAACAGTACGCGCATTCGCAATTATTCCCGTAACATCTCTGACGCAGTCTTAGACATCGAGCAAATCTGTAACATCGCTATTCAAGTCTTGAGCCAGAAGGCGCCGTGTCAGCGGGATCCTGACCAGGATGAGAACGACGATGCACCAGAAGGTCAGGCCGAATACGATTCAGTTCTCGTCTCTTCGGCAGGCGATCTTGTTGCAGCGTTATCAAACGCGCTTGGCGCCGATTTTGCGCAGCCCTTCGTGACCTTCTTCCCTCTGATTGCAAAGTATTGCGTGAGTAACGCGACTACGCAGCGTACAATCCATCCCTGATGTTAAGATACAGGGAAAGAACCGGTCCCTGAGTGATCGGTCATCTGCCGTGGGATGCTTAGCGGAAATTATTGCGGGCATGAAGGCTGCTGTCACACCACACACCGAGCTTCTTTTGGACCTCTTCTACAGAGCTCTGAAAGATGACGAGGCTGAAGTCCAGAGCAATGCATGTTTCGCTGTCGGTCTTCTGGCAGAACACTCCGGTGTAGATCTCAGCTCCCAATATCTCCCGCTCCTTGCTGCTCTCCGCCACGTGTTCGACGTTCCCCCCGATGCACAACGCCCCCGACTGAATGCAAAGGACAATGCGACTGGCTCTGTTGCGCGACTTATCTACCGCAACTATACTGCTGTGCCTCTGGACCAAGTCCTTCCTGTCTTTGTAGCGGCCCTTCCATTGAAGGAGGACTACGTTGAGAACCGGCCCGTCTTCCGTGCCCTGTTCCACCTCTTCCGCAACGCTCCTCAGACCCTTGGCCCGTACTTTGATGCATTGCTTCTCGTGTTCGCCCACGTTCTTGATCCAAACGGCCCAGATCAGATCGGTGACGAAGGGCGGGCTGAGTTGATCCAACTAATCAGTTTTTTGAACACGCAAGAACCAGCTAAGATACAGGCCGCGGGTTTGGCTGCTTATCTCTGATGAACTTAGACTTTCCTCCTCTTTCCATTCTCTAATGGATCCGAGCGAGAATAACAAGCTTGCAACGCCTTGCCTTTACCCGCCATTTAGATTACTTTTCGTTTTGATGTCGCATTCGTGTTTTCAGAATCGCATCCCCAGGTCGTCTTTGTCTCGGTTTATCATACATGCACGTGATTGTTTTCTACGACGCGTTCCAATGTTGAACGAATTCTATTTCTTTTCCCATATCCACGCCGTCGTCCCGCCAGATAATTCTGAAGTCGAGCTCGCTGGCCGACTCGTTCTCCAACGTGCGTCGCCGTCGCCCCCTACGACACCCATCGCTATGCTTGCCATTCTTTTTACCTCCCTTGCCACGGTCTCTGCGGTTTCGGCTAATGTTTCTCTCAATAACCCTGTCGGCGGTCAATTCCCATTAATCGCACGCGTCGGCCAGAATTACACGTGGACCATAAGCCCCAAGACGTTTTCGACCGACCTGAACAAACCGCTGGCTTATTCCGCGTCTGGACTTCCTGCCTGGCTCAGTTTCGACAACAGCACGCAGACGCTTCACGGTACTCCCACTACTGCAGACGAAGGCCGACCGCAGGTCACGGTGACTGCAAGCGACACGGAATCGATCGCATCCTCGACCTTGATTCTTTGCGTGACGCCATATCCTGCGCCGACGATTCAGAAACCGATCAGCCAGCAGTTCTACGCAGGAAATCCAGCACTATCTTCCGTCTTCTTCCTTTCGCCTGGGTCTGCGCTTGCAATGGACGAACCGACGCTAAGAGTACCCGGGAGATGGTCGTTCAGCATCGGCCTCGAAGGTGATACGTTCGTGGCTCAGAACGACTTGTTCTATGGTGCGCTACAGACGGACGGGACGCCTTTGCCAAGTTGGATCATATTCGACGCCAAGACGGTCACGTTCGACGGCGTCGCGCCCTGCGACGAGGCGGGCCCCGTCACGGTGGAAATCGTGGTCTTTGGCGCCGATCAACAAGGATACGGGGCTGCTTCGGTCCGGTTTAGTCTCGTCGTCGCCTCTCACGAGCTGTCTGCGTATTCGACGTTGCCGACGGTCAACGTCACGGCGGGCATGCCATTCAATGTCACGATGCTATCGCCCGCGGATTTCACTGGCGTACTCGTCGATGGTCAACCGTTGGAACCTGCGAACATCTCTGTACTGTCGATCGACGTGTCGTCGTACAAGAACTGGCTCGACTATGATGCTGGAAACAAGACGCTCTCTGGTACACCTCCCGAGAACTTTACCGCCGCGGACGGCAAACCGATTTTGCCGGTCATGCTGACGTCAAACTTCAACCAAACCCTGTTTACGAGCGTCTCCCTTGACGTTGTTGCGTCCTACTTTTCGACGTCGGACTTGGGCACGATCGAAGCAAATCCGGGAGATACGATGCAGTTCAACCTCGCCAAGTACTTCGCCAACGCGTCGGCGCAGTCCAGCGACGCCAACTTGAGCGCATCCTTCAACCCGTCGATCGCGGGCACGTTTCTCGACTTCAACCCGGTCACGGCGCTACTGGCGGGCACGATCCCCAAGGACTCAAACATACCTAAGATCGGCGTCACCTTCGTCGCGTATTCGCACATCACACACTCGACGTCACATGCGACACTCATCGTGGAGTCGCCTGACCTGGTCAACATCAAGGGGGGCGTGTCGGATGGAGACGACGAGCGGTCGAAGTCCCCAGTCACGCTCATCGTCTCGCTTCTCTTTGGCGTCATCGGTGGCATTTTCCTTCTCGGGTTCGCGGTGGCGTTATTCCGGCGATGTGCGCGCGTCAAGGACTCTGCCGTCCTGGGCGAAGAAGGCACACGCGCGTGGACCGAAGAAGAGAAGCGATGGTACGGGATCGGGATCGAGGTCCGCGATCAAAACCACGAGCGCGGGTACGGATGGAGTACGCAAGCGGACACGAGCGCGGTGTCGGAGAAGGGGAGCCTCGAGACGCAAACAAAGGAGGGTTCGTTCGACCCTGGATACTATCCGTCGACCCGTTCGTACGATAATCTTGGACTGGGATTGCGACGCGTTTCACCGCGCGGGCCGCCGTCGACCACGTCGACGGTGCAAGCGTCATGTTCCGAGGGCGTCATGAAAAAAGCCGAGTTTTTTGGTAGGATCCGGAACACGGCACGAAACGTGAGCGATAAGTACAAGCGCCGAGGTCCGGCGGTACGCCCCACTATCAGCCATCCGCTTCCGTTGGTCCCGCGGGACGAGGTGCCGATCCAAGGACAGTACGTGGAGATCGTCAAGTCGTCGTCGCACGCGGAGAGCGCGAGTTCGATCCACGAGGATCACCTCACAGAGAGGAGAACGAGTACGGTGGCTAGCTTCACGCCGTCGCCGTCGAACTCGACCGGGGAGAGGTCGATCCCGAGACGAAGGGCGGACTTTGCGCCTCCGAATTCGCCACGAGGACCGCGTGCTCCTGCACCGGCTGCCATCAAGGAGATTTCTCGCCGAAGGTGAGCAATTCGATCGTCTACGGGGTTCTCGTCTGACGGGCGGTTTCTGCAGCCTCGTGAGGGAGAGCCTGCAGAGCACGAGCGGTCTCTCGGCCGATTCGCACCCAGAGTCGCTAAGACCCGGCGAAGAGCGACCACGGTTGAAACAGTTTACGAACGCATCGCGCGTTCCGGCGCCGCGTTCGCCGTCGAGCAACGTCGCTGAGCCCGAAGCGTCCGCGATCGCGAGGCGGATCGCGAGCCAGACGGCGCAGGTGTACAAGCAAAGTCAAACGGGACGCCACACGAGTATCGACGAGCTGCGCATCGGGATGCACTATGTGCGCACGCTGGGCGAGGGCTCCTCCAACGCGCGCTCCGCGTCCGACAAGTCGTTTTCGTCGCTCGAGTCGTCGCAGCACGGTCACGGCGCGGCGTCGAGCGGGACCAAGGCGAGCGGGACACTGCGCTTCCTCGTGCGCGCGGGCGAAAAGTTTAAGTTCCGGGTGCCGATGCACGCGAGTCTGCAGTGTCGCAAGCTCGAGACCAAGTTGATGTCTGGACGGGCCTTGCCGTCTTTTTTGCAGGCGGAGCTCAAGGGGTTCAACAAGAGCGAGGAGAAGCGATCGGTCGAGTTTTACGGCGTGCCCTCGGAGGTGGACATTGGTGAGTTGCAGGTGGGCGTGTTCAACGCCGAGGGCGGGGAGTGTTTGGCGCGCGTGGTGGTGGAGGTAATCGCGCGAGGTAGCAAAAAGACGCCGCCCACGGCGGGCTGAGCGGGCTCTCCCACGTTCAAATGATTGTCGTTTTGTAAGTGATCTGACGTGGACGGACGGACCATGGCATACTTAGAGAAGATGTACCCGTTGTTCGCATGCAGTCGTTTTTGTATTTGTAGAGCATCTAATGTAACACTCTTGATCGATCCGGAGACATTGATCGGGCACGTCCGGTGAGATCTTGCTAGTACCTATGGCAGCCAGAAATCCGACAATACACGTAGTAATTACACGGCCGAGGGGGGCAAGTGGATAAGAGATCACGTTGTTACAGTCCTCTTTTTTACGTGTCTGACGTACACACGGGTTGATGAGTGGAGGTGATGCGGGACATGCGTCGAGCACTCACATAATCTACAGCGCGGAAGATCGCGCGCCACGCTTCATGATTTCCAGATAAGAATAGCGAGCGAGCCGATGTAGAAATAGATAAAATGCTTGGTTTCTAGGCGCGAGGGTTCGGTGAGGTGGGCACGGGGGTGGAATGGAAGGGGGGACGCATACCATGGGTGACGTAGCTGCCAAAGTTCTTTCCGACGACGACGTGCCAGGTGGGACCGTGGCGCTTGTCGAACTCCTTCTTGATCTGAGCGGCGATGTCTTTCTCGATGCTGTATTTCTCGAGGGCGGCGGACGCGAGGTCGATGCTCTCCTGCTGCATCTCCTCTGCCATGTCTACGTTTTTGATGACGGCCTTGGGGCCGCCGATGCCGCCGTTCTCCCTCGGGAAGGTGCTGGCGTCGGCGGAGGAGGTCGCTGGTGCAGCGTCGGTCATGACTGTGGAAGGCGAATGAGGGTTGGGGGACGTGGTGCGCGCGCGGGGGGATTAAATACTTAGCGGCTTGCCTCGTGAGGAAGAGGTGGGAGGGAAACACGTGGTCGACTTGCGTCCATCCACTTCGATCGGTTCGCTCACAGCCCCCACAGGAAGGAAGTATTCAATCACATCCTCGTCGCCACGACGGAAATACAATTCGATCTCTGTCACGCGATTTCGTTCCCGCATGAACCCGCGTCGTGCGTTCAGGTGCCACGAGGACTCCAGGCCAGTAATTTGGGACCCGTCGGACGCGTTGAATTCGTTCCGTGCCATGGGTCCAGAGTTTCGTCCAAACGTGCTCGACGCGTTGCCCATGCTCAGTTCCCGTCTCATCATGGTCCATGGGCCCCTAGGTTCCGCGGGTGGACGGCATGCGTTGATGCACGAACTCGGGAGGTATAGTTTCTGGTCACCGTTTGAGCGTGCTTGAGGGTTGTTTCACGCAGCCGACCCCGACATGCGTCGACTATTCTGCTCGGCCATGC
>JBBPMC010000568.1:0-20164 GCA_038090115.1 Strobilomyces echinocephalus | reverse complement strand
AAAATAACAGAGGTACGCAAGCCCCGCAGACGCCAAAAAGGACGGTAAACACGGGTGTAAGCCAGCTTCTGCGAGCGATGAGCATTCGCTTATAGAATATCGTCTGCGCTTGACTCAATGGCGAGCGTGGACGACCATCCGCCAGGATAAGTCTGGAAGAACTAGACTCTCGAAAGTGGCCCGAAGCGCCCGGAGCCGACTGGTATTCTGTACGATCCGTTGACTTCCTCTTCTTGTTGGTGGTCTGGGTGCAGGGATGCACCTCGGATTCCATCAGATCGAGAAAGATGTCCTCGACCGAAGTTCCAAGTACATCAACAGATGTGATGTTATAGTTTTCAGCCTCGTCATCAAGGACCTGAAGTACCTTCTCCACAACGCCTGGGTCCTTGGATCTGAGGTGGTATGCCACCCGGGGAGGGGATAACCGTGATAGAGTGCACAGCGGCGCAAACTCCCAAACGCGATCCAAGACATCCGAAAATAAGGATAAGTTCGTGGGGTTCTCTCCGTTCATCTCGCTAAGATCAAACGTAACTCGAATGCTATAGCCATGCCCGAGGTTAGTCTTCAGCGTGACCGGCGATCCCTCCGCAACCAGTTTCCCAGGGGAAGCCAAGATCCCGACGCGGTCAGCAAGAATATCGGCTTCATCGGGAAGATGGGTCACGAATAAGATGGTCCTTTCGTGCTTCACCGATGTCAGCGTCCTCCAAAGCGCGTGGCGCGAGAGAGGATCGACCCCAGAGGTGCATTCGTCAACGAGAACGATCTTGGATCCACCAACAAGTCCAATAGCGAGCTGAAGCTTTCTTTTCTCCCCACCAGAAAGCGTGCTGGCATTCGAGTGGATCTTCTCTCCAAGATCACAATGACATAATAGTTGTTCATAGTCTTCGTCTTTACTTGCAGGGTGCGAAGAGTATTTGACAGCATGCCAGACACGGAGGGTTTGGTAGCATGTGAGGTCCGGGAAAAGGACATTTTTCTGAGGTACTATCCCGAGCACACCACGCGAGGGCCGTTTCACCCCGCCCTCGAAAGTGAGAAAACCAGAAGTCCGCCCTAAAAGGTTTGCAATGATTGAGAGCACAGTCGACGTTCCGGAGCTGAATAACCTCATCAGTGCGATGTCCAACACCTTCTATTACACGTACCCGTTAGGACCAAGCAAGACAAAGATACCGGTCTTGGGGATGTCCAATGAAAGATCGAGAATAGCAGTGGCCGGTCCTCTTTCACGACTGAACATGGACAGCGCGAACGTCTTGGAGAGGTTTCTGATAGATATAGCTGTTCCCTCTGGATGCGGAGGAGGCACTCTTTGCTTCCGTCCCCTGAAACACGTCCAAAAGCTACTCGATGGCTCATACATACGCCTCTCGATTAATATTCCTAGATATGGCCACAGAAATATATTGGCCTGTAAAACATATGAGAGAGAATCCAGGAGAGACAGTATGATGCTTACGGCGCAGGCAACCATAATTGGCAGAAGGATGAGATGGCTGTCAGGATCCGGCTTAATGAGGTTCGTTGGCCTGAGGTGGTTCTCGTAACCACCAACCGCACGGAGGGTAAAGACGTAATATCCAGGTGGGCAGAGGAGTGTGAATATCGTAGCTGTCACAGTGCTGGCACGAGAAAAAAGTAAAGCGAGGATGGCGAAGAGGATGGCGAACACTGGTGACGCAATCGCGGCGACTTGGGGGATCTTCCCGAAAAGAGCGGCCACGAAGAAAGACCAGCTCGCAAGCGACAAACCCAGGAGAATGTGTATAACGATAATTAGACCACCGCTGGTCTCTGAAAATATTTTCTGATGCCAAATCATCGCTACGATAATCCAAGCTGGAAGGTATGCCAGAGACAGGCTGAGATGCCACGAACTGGAAGGCGAGATGAAGCTGTATAATCACTGTGGAAAGTGTGAACCTACATTATACGGGCCGAATCAAGGAGCCCCATTGCCCGCATGTGACCGGTCAACAGGTCAGCCCGCTCTCGTGCAAAAGCTCCGGACAGTTGATAGGCGATCCCAATATAGCAAATGAAACTAGTGCGCAATGAAGTTCGAAAACATACAGGAGGGAGAAAATACGTGCTGTGCGATGACGAGTATCGTGTTCATTCCCCTGATGTAACCTAGAAAAATGAAATGAGCGAAAATAACAGCGCACGACGACGCAAACACTCACCAAGTCTCGTCGTAGTTGCTTGCTGCTGGTTGGTCTCTTGCGCATATGGCCACTCCAAAGGAGTCGGGATCGACCGACCCACTCTGAGAGCGATAAATGCCTGAGAGAATAATTCAGATGCCTGGAGGCACACTGTGAAGCCTTCAACGCTACCCTGTCTATTGCCAGCTGCAACGGCAGAATACGAGTTTCGATATCGCCCGTGTGGCTGTAAACATTGACGTATGTGAGGCCTTGGTCGGCGGTGATCGTGTAGTTGATCGGAGTCGTATCCTCGGAAGAGACAGGCAAGTAGTTGAACGTGACAGCCGCATAACAATGCGAAATCCGATTAAAGTTTTGAGGGCATTTGGAGGGAATGTCTGCGGAGTTGGAAACTTGTTGGACAGCCCCATACTGGAGGTCATTGAACCCGCTGGCTATATGCGCCATGATGGCGCTCGCTGATGGGTTCCCAGCGCCATTTGTTCCGTCAGCCCATATCAGAGCCAGAGATCCGTCGAATTGAGTGGTGAAGTTATCAATCGGCGCAGGAGCACCTAGATCATACTGTCACACCACAGTTAGAAGCGTGCATGCGGCAGAAAACTGAATGCACATTGTTTGGGGTGTTCAGAAAGATCTGGGCGATGGAAAGAAAGACTTTGAAACGACGTCGATAGACCACGGGTAAAAAAGACTGGACGAACTTCCATAACCGATCGGGAGCAGAACGCAACGCAACAAGTTCAGCTGCGCAGCGCGTCAGAAAGCAAGGAGAACCCCACGTCTTGACTCACGAGTTTATGTCTGGAGAGAACGATGCAGTTCTTCCAGAAAAGTGCCGCAAATTGCCTGAAAAACAGGGCATTTACGCTTGCGATTGATTCGTTCTTGAGGATAAAGTCGTGGTCTGGTAAACTCATCGAAGGGCGTATAGAATGAAATATGAAACGGTTGGAAAGGGTCTACTCTCGGAGCGATATATCCCTTGCGGTGCGCACACTAGATAATTTGGTATCAGTAGTGGGAAGTGTCGGCGCCGCGGGTTCGGACGGAATCATTTACCGTTGCTGACCGTCGCTCCGGGATTGATCAGTGCCATCGTGGTGCAAGTTCAGAATTTCTTCGGAGCCAGCAATATTAGCGGTAAGCCTCGCATTACGTAAGCCCCTCTGGCGAGCAAGCCCCTTCAAGTTGTCTCTAGTACTTACTAGTGTTGGCGTAACAAATCGCCGCAGGGATGAACCGGGTCATTCTGTGGATGACGCGCTCACCAAGTCTACGACGCCACCTCCGTCTCCCTGAAGTCGCCCGACCCCACCCTCTCGAACCGAGTCCGCCTGCTCGGCGTCGGCCCACGCTCCCAATAGTCCACCTCGAACGGTTCGATCACCAACAACGCGCAATTCGCCAAGGCCCTCACTAAATGTTCTCTCTCCTCCGCGTCATCCAGGTTCATCTCACCGAGCTTGGGTAGCGTCGCGGGCTCCCCGTGTCTTCTCACGAGTGGCGTGCCCGGCGTCTGCCGACGACACCACGACGCCCGGACACGCCCGCTCATCGCGTCGAACACCTCCACGCGCTTCGCCTCCCAATAGAACCCCTCCTCGTCCAACGCGTCATACACCGCTCCCTTCCTCGCAGGGTACGCCCCCGAGTACCCCAGCTCCGGCACGACCGACGCCCGTCCTAGGACCCGAAACTGCTCCTGGGTGCTCGGCGCCCAGATCACCGCCTCGACGACGTCGTTCGCAGCGAGCTGCTCGACCTTGGGCGTGCGGACGTCGGTGACGGAGAGGAGGAGCGGGAGCGTGGGGAGCGTGGACGCGGTGATCAAGTTGCGGTGGACGCCGGGCGTGCGGACGCGTGGCCTGTTGGGCGCTTCGATCGTGGCGAGCTGCATGACTACCGGGGCGCGGTGAGCGACGGTAAGCTGGATGGCAGCCAACGCACTGACGTGGCTTCTCCTCTTTTTGCAGGGCATTGGCGAGGGCTTCCTGCCATCCCCGGCGCGCCATGTATCGCAGCTAGGTCGTGGGGGTCTAGGTCGAGTGGACAAAGATCGGCGATGTCGACTTCATCCGCGATTGATCCTCGGCAGTACGTTCGTTTGGGCGGTCCACGAACTGACCAAAGAACGCTCGGTGAGACTGGGCTTAGATCCCCACCAAGCGACGATATCGGTGGACCAATAGACTTGGGCACGTTGTATCCTACGAAGCCTGTCGCAGTATCCACGCGTGAATTCCATTCGTGACAAACCGCAGCAGGGTTCGATCGAACCAACCCAGAACGCGCCTCGACCGATGAAGGCGCCGATCTAGCTAGGGCACCACCAACGTTTCCCTGAACTCGACCGACTCGCCCCCCCACTCCCGCTCGTACCTTGTCCGCCTGTCCAACCCCTCCCTCGTAGCGAGCTCCAAATAATCCACCTCGAACGCCTCGATCAACACCACCGCAAAGTTCCCAAACGCCCTCTCCACCGCCGCCCGTTCGCCCTCGTCCCCCCGGCTCGCGTCCCCCAACCGCGGCAACCGCTTCGGCCACCCGCGCATCTCGTCCTCGCTCGCGAGCGGCGTCCCGGGCACGGGCCGACACCACGTCGCGCGCATGTGTCCGCTCAGCCCGTCGAACGTCTCGCGCCGGTGAGCCTCCCAATCGAACCCCTCCAGATCGAGGGCAGCGCATACCACGCCCCGGCGTGCCGGGTACGCGCCCTTCCACTCGGGCGCGGGCACGACCGATGCCCGACCCAGCACGCGGAACTGTTCTTGGGTGCGTGGAGTCCAGTAGACGGCCTCGACGAGCGGATCGTCGGCCGCTGCGAGCTGCGCTACTTTGGGGGTGCGGACGTCCGTCGTCGTTACGAGGAGCGGGAGGGTCGGGAGGGTGGAGGCTGTCAGGAAGGCGCGGTGGATGTGCGAGCGGACGCGCGGTCTGTTGGGCGCTTCGAGCGTGGCGATCTGCATGACTGGGTGCGATGCCGATGAGTGACGGGCCGACGTAGGCGTGTATACTGACCTGCCATGTCTTCCTTGTCCAACGCGCTGGCGAGGGCTTCATGCCATGTCTTGCGTGTCATGGTGGGAGCGCCAAATCAGGGGACTCAATACTAAATAGATCTAACGGAGTCCGAGAAACCAGAAATCCAACGACATATGCTCAGCACTAGCGAGTCAGCTCCTCGAGGCTCTCTCGGATTATTCGTACCCGCTGCTCCACCGCGTCCAACGCCCTCGCCAGATTCGCCACCTCCGCATGCACCTCCCCCACCGGCGCCGACGCCAACGGCACAGACACGCCCCCGTTGGCCCTCGTCCGCTCCACCGCCAACTCCTCCCACACCCCCGCAATCACCCCCTGCAACAACCGCTCCTTCTCGTCCGCCCTCTTCATCTCCTTCCTCCTCCCAACCTCCTCCCGATTCCCGACCAACGTCAACGTCCACACGTTGCTCAGCACCAACAGCACGATCACGAACCACAGGATCGTCGTCGACGAGGACTGCTCCCATGCTTCCTTGACCAGCTCGAGCGCACCCTTGGTGGATCGCTCCGCGACGTGGTACGCCCCGTCCAGCGTGTCGTACGCCCATTGCATCCCACGCCGGTTGCGATCCCGTTCCCGTTCTTCCGCCGTGAGCTTGTCGCCTCCGACCCCCTCGGCGAGTGGCGTGATCGGCTCCACAGGGGCCAGCGCAGCAGGGTCCAGACCCTCGGGAACGAACTCGCCCTGATGCTCCTGGATGTACATCCGCATCGCCTTGTCCAAATCGGAATGATACACCTTCTGCCCCTCGATCGCGGACCTTTCAATTAGACCTGCCTGGAGGTCAGATTTCGGGATTAACCAAAAGACGGTCCGAGGGATTACCCTTGATGAAACTCCTCCCCGTCCACTCTACTTGCGTCGTGACGATCACCCGCGTCGTGATGGAACTCGCCCACATGAGACACGTTCGCGTCTTGACTACGAAAACCCCGCCGCTCGGCACGTCCGGCGTTCGGGTGCTCGTGAGCATCACTACATAATCCTCGAAATCGCAATGCACAGCCTCATCGTGGATCTCGCATTTCGTCTGTTTCGGTCCGACGCTGTTATTGAGAGGCTTGATGTACGACATGTTTCGCTGAAGAAGCTTGGACGTATGCCCAGTGGGCGCCCAATCCGAAATTTGGACATCTAAGCGAGAAGATAAGGACGAGGGAAAGCGACAACGCCGAAGCGCGCACCGGCCAGCCTTTGATCCACCTTCATAAAATCCTTGATGAACCCGCTCGCGAACATGAGGTTATATATTTTATCAGGCGTTCCGGGCAAAACGGTCTCGAGGGCCAATTCGCTGAGGTGACTGCCGCTCTTGGAACATGCACAGTGCGTCACTTTGCTCCCAGCGACAGGACTTTCTTTTGCTGACGCATCCGAGACGCTCGTGACTATAGAAGCCATGTCGCGAGTGGACGCGTTACGACTGTCAGCCAACTCGAGGACGTCATCCGGTCGAGAGAGTCTCCAGATGTTGGCAATGACATCATATGTCGTATCACGTGTAAGGAACGACGCGAAGTTGTATTTAGCTTGACGAGTCGTGATCTGTATGGCATTCGGAATGACAAAGGCGGTCGTCTTCTTCTCCAGTCCAGTTATCTCATAGATAGGAATAGAAAGCTGTCGTAACGAGGAATCAGACTGCGATGCCGCCTCGAGCAGCATGGCTCGCTACGTACGTCGGTGATCCAACCAAAGATGTTCGCGTGGAAGCAAATATGATTCTCGGAGATGTACAGCCGTCCCTGAATGAGAATCTCTCGTTGTAGCGCACAGCCGTAATCTGAGGTTCGCGGTTCAGCGTCGGGCCTCGAGCCAAGAGGAGCTTGCGTCACCTTCGATGAGGTAGTCTCCCTCGGGAATGTTGGGAAAGAGCTCGTGAAAGTCGGCGTTGCGCTTGTTGCTCGCGACAGCGAACCCTGTCACGGGAATGATGTCTTGCTCGTTCAGATCGAGCTCATCCGACGACGAACCCAACTCCCCGCTCGATTCGTATCCCTCGCCGTCCGAGTAGTCGCTCTTGGTAAGCGACACGTTCGGGGAGCGCGTCCGGACAGGCGAGGTCGTCGGCGCCACCGGGCGCGTGCGCGCCGGCGTGGCATCTGGCTTGGTGCCGTTCACGGAGAGCGTCGACTTGGACGCGATGGCAGGGGCAGGGAGAGGTGGCAAAGGTGGCACCACGGACGTCTGCGCCATGGGAACTCCGGCCACTCCGCCGCTCGTCCTCCGAGCCCCAGACGGCCTGCGCGCCTTGTTCTCGTGCTTGGAGCTCGAGCTGGTCGCGGACCGCACCGACTTGACGTCTCCGTCGCTGAATACCCCGACGAGCTCTTGTGACTGCGCTTTCAGGGCCGGCGACGACGTGGGAGACTCGATGACCAAGGGCAACACGAGGTGAGCGTCCTCGTGTGGGCCGGCTTGATGTTGGACGTCGATGGCGTTGCGTGGGTCCGCGGGGCCGTGATCGAAGTTTAGGGGAGGCGGAGGCTGTGTTGCTCCGCGCATGGAGCGCTTGGAAGCTTTTTCCCTGACGGACTTGCTGGGCGTTTGTAGAGTGTGTGAGCGAGGACCTTGCTTGTCGACGAAGCCTTTGAGGTTGCCGGTGGAGGAAGCGGGGGAGAGCTGACGAGGAGCAGGACGTGGTGGGCTGGGAGAGAAAGACGCGAACGGGTCTGGACGACTGGGCGTAGGCGTACTAAGCTCCGTCTCGTCAACGAGGTGAGTTATGTCACTGGTCGGACGGGCCGCAAGCGAGACCTCGTGCCTGTCTGGAATATGCCGCTCTTGCGAACGGACGCGGCGGTGGTGCTGTAAGGCGGCTTGATGGACTTGTTCGATGGAGGGTTTGTAGACGACGTGAACGGAGTGGTCCGACCCTGAAGGTCGAGGCGAAGGGGGGATGACGCCGATTTTCACGCTGGCAGAGGAAGTGGAGGCGAAAGCGGGATCGCCGTATGGAGAGGTTGGAAACGAAATGGTCTGAGAGTGACGACGGCTGTGCGGTGACGAAGGCAATGGTGTTGCGGACTCGTCGCTGGAACGCGTGGCATTCGCAGCCGGAGTCGCGTTCTTGACGAGCTTGGAAAAGAAATTGGATGGCATCTGGCTGGGCGGTCGATGAGCGCACCACTGCCCAGACGATCACACGGACCTGCGCCGATCTGGCTATGGCAGCCTGGTCGTATTTCTCTGAGATATTGGACGTGAGCGGGACCGCTGCATGAACCGGCTGAGAGAGTTGCTCGTCGCTGCGGTCGTATGAGCGACCCGAAAAGGAAATATACATACTTCCGGCTCGACCCATCCCCCGAAGTAGGCCATATATCGATCGTGCCACCGAGCCCGGAATAATTTTCTGGGACGGAGAAAGTCCTGGACATTGACAGCGATGAGATGACAGCAAGAAGCCGTGATCAGTTCGGGCGCCACAGGCCACGGGGTATCGTGCTGGCAAGCCAGTGCCACGCCGAGTTTGGACGTCGCTAGTACTGTGAGTCGTTTCACCGTGGCCAACCGTGGATGCACCCACTCGGAGTCAAGTATGCAGACTAAAGGATCAAGGCGGAACGCCACAATCGAAGCCTTTGACTGAAATGCCGAACCACTGTGCAAGTCTGGCAGTTGCTGGGTCCAAATTTCTGGAGCATTCCCCACTGCTGGAATGCCTGGACCACTCTAGCCTGTGCCAGCAACGTAGCGCACGCGGCGGTCCCTGTCGCTTTGGCGCATAAAAAAAGTGTGTTTGCCTCGGCTCCCCATCTCGCTCTTCTCACATGCCTTGCAACACCATCAGCAGTTACGAGGCATTCAACCATGTCGTGAGCGTCTAACACCCGTCGGTCTGACCAACCCTGACACAACTGCCCAGATCAACAACGGGCATGTCGTCATCATCGACTTTCACGCAGATTGGAGTGGCTGTTCTGACGAACACTCCGGAGCGTTGTCAGACTTTTCCGAGACGTTCAAGCGTCTCGGAGTCGAGCTATACAGTGTCAACGTCGACGAAGCAGACGACGTCGTGTTGGAGGCAGACGTGCGAGTGGTATGTCGATATCAAGGAATCGCAGTGCCCAACGTCTGACGGACAGATACCTACCATCATGGTCTTCAAAGATGGAAACAAGGTTGGGTACGCCGAGGGCGTTGGTGCGGGGAATCTCTATGTCAGTGAATCTGTGCGACTCTCTGCATGCTGTGATGCTGAATGCGGGAGCAGAAACTAATGGGACCACTGCACGTCGCTGGATGGACAGGGAAAAGTTGTTTTTCGAACGGGCCACGTGGTTAAAATTAGCCCCTGTTGTGCCGGTCTTGACGACATGGTGATGGCGTGGATGCAGCATGGCACCCGGCGCGACTGACAGGAAGCGAGTAATGATTGTAACGCTGGTAGAGGTTGTACATAGAAGCCCGCATGTATCTTGTCAAGTGACTGATGACCGGTGACAGTGGTGACTTGACGACGTGCGCGATGAGATTCGCCGGACAGGCGAGGTCGAGTCGGGGCCAGCAACGTGGTTGTGCATGGGAGTGGTGATATGTCCTGATATGGCAATGTGTATACCGAATAAGGGGTTAGCAATGTTATTGTAATTTGTCCACGCGGAGGAGGAGAACGAGTTTAAACGGCTCGTCCGGCGAGTCGACACCTCTGCTCGCTTCCATGCCTCTCCTGGCTGGCCTCTTCGCGAAACGACCCCAAAAGACGCCCCCCGCCGAGTCCTCCAGGGACTCCACCGACGGCGACTATGTCCTCCCCTCCATCTACAACCTCCCCTCCGCGTCCTCGAGCAAGCTCATGCTCCCGTTTCGCCGCAAACAACTGGTGAACCACACAGACCCCAGAGACCACGACGGGCCCTCTCCTCCCCGCATATCGAGCGTCACCTCCGATTCCGGTCACGGTCTTCCTCATCCCCCCCGCAAGTCCTCCCTCTTCGGCGTCTACAACACCTCCCTTCATTCTCTTCCAAACGAGCCGTCCAGTCACCCCCATCCAGATACCCCATCTAGACTTTCTTGCTCTGACGTTCGCGCTCCTGCCGCTGCCAAAAAATCGCCAGGCCTGTTCTCTTGGGCCAGGGAACGCACAAAGTCCAGACCGCCGCTGCCCCCCTCTTCCAGTCTATCCTCCGCAGCATCCACCAGTCCTTCTGCCGAAGACTCGTCCCTCAATCCCAAATCCTTTCACCATGTTCGTACAGATTCACCCGCCCGTGAAAAGTCGCCTCAACCGTCCCCGAATCAACTCCTCCCTCCGGTCCTCCCGCGACCAAGGGACGGCAGCTTCGCGTCTGATTCTTCTCAAAGGATGTCCATTGCAGCATTCAGGGAAGCACAAGCCCGCAGTCGGACAAATTCCCCCGTCTCTTCTTTCCGTCCTCCATCGTCCGCGGATACCCTCCGCGTGGACACCAATGGCAGGAAACGTGCGTCCACCGTTTCCGTTGTCTCGTCGGGATACGACCAGTCTCCGCTAAACAAGTCCTACCATACCGCCTCGCCGATGCCAAGCCCCCGGCCCGGCTCTCTACCCGAGTCTTCTTCCGATTCGGAATCGTCCGAAGACGATGAAGAGGTGGATAGCGATGGCGAACCCATCCCGAAACCTGTTCGGAAACGTACGATAACGCGTCACACCGACGGGATTCGTGCCCGTTCTGACGCCGGCCATGGTACCATCACTGCCTCCCCTGCTCAGGTGTCGCGCGGCCGTCAGGATCCCCGGAATTCCTCCAAGGGCCCACCACCGACCCTTCAATCGGATCAGGCGCCCTTTATGCGCTCACGGGCTTCTGCCTCCACAAGTGCCCTGACGCCAAGTGGAGCTGCGCGCAGGGCGTCAATCTTGGCAGCCGCCAACTCTGCTTCTAGCTCTTCATGTAGTAAGGCACTTGCCCCGTCGCGTTAGACTTGACTTGACCATGCTTCTTCTTCCTTCCCCTTAATATCCTCTCAGCGCAATCTAGGATCCCACCACAGAAACCGAAAGTGGATCCGGATGAGTCGACCGACTCTTCGGACGCCGATTCCGAAGATATGCCCTTGTCTGATTTAGTCGCACCACGACGCCCCGGAAGCTCGATGTCTAATCAGTCCAATTCCCGTCCTCGGATGCCTGCAAAGCCGCTCATCGACATCAATTCTCTCGCTGGTGGCCAGCCGCTACTCAAACCCATCTTGCGGCACCAGAACTCGGTCAAAGACATGAAGTGCCAGGAACAAGGCGCCGAGAAGGACCAACCGTTTTCCATCCCCGCGGCACTCGCACGGTCTTCTTCACCGCCCATTACCCCATCTATGAGCAAGCAGAACGTTACGCCTCTCAATAAGCCGAGTCCTGTCACGCATGATCATAGATCTAGCGGTGGCGTGCCAGCTGTCGCGACACTCGGGGAACCTGACGACGACAACGATCTCATGATGAATGCCATTCGCTTGGTCGGCTCTCTAGATAAAGAGCAGGAGCAACCCTCCGGAACGATCAAGCCTTCCGACCACATCGTGCCTACTCCCATCCGAGCACGCGAACCTCCCACGTCGTTTACCGTACTCTCCCGTCCACATAGGCAAAGCACTGTTGAGACCTCCACGTCGCTTTCACTTGTTTCGCATACCCACTCAGTCACCACCCCTCCCGCCGTTTCACCTCAGTCTGAACCAGGCACTCGACCACGCGTGCCACCGATGACTAAATCTACTCATGACAACGACAAATCTGACGCGATATCTATAGCATCGGCTGCGCGGTCGTCCGCGTCGCGCAGTTCTTCTCGCATCCCACCTGTGCCTCTTATCCATTCAATACCCGACTCTCCCTCGGTCAAGGAAAACTACAAACCCGGTCGCCCACGCTCCGCCTCCCGGACTTCCGCGGTCAACCCTTCCGGCTCACAACCTCCCCCGGTGCCTGTTATGTCTGCTGGGTCAAATACGATGCGCTCGCACGGGTTCCAACCATCACTCATGCCTCAACGTCCATTCGCTGGCGACCGCTCTATGCGAGGAGAGAGCCCTGCAGGGAGTTCCACCGGCGACTCGAGCAGTGGACGCTCGCCGTTCACGCCCCGCGACGGCAGCGACATCGGCGTGCGGTCCAAGGAGGACGCCAGCGACAAGGACTCTACGCTCAAGGCGCGCGGGCACGCCAAGAAGCTGAGCGTAACGTTCGAAGACATGCAGCCCGCTCGCGGTCGGGAGCGGGCCAAGACAGACCTCACGAGCGAACAGAAGACGCGCGATCGGAGACGTAGCGAGGCCAAGGCTGCGATCGAGGTCTGTCTGTCCGTCGTCCTCGCCCGAGTCTCGTCGTGCTGACCGTCGTCTGTTAGCTCGGCAAGATCGTCAACGGGCGCGGGCCGCTGGTACACGACGACTCGGACGAGGACATGGGCGTGCGGGGTCGCAATCCGACGATCAACGTGACGATGGAGAACGGCCACGGGATGATGCCTGCGTGGGCGCCGTGGCAGCAGCCGATGGGCACCGGTCCGGTGGTTTCGCCTCAGTTTGGCAGCGACCCTGCCTATCTTGCTGCGCATCAGCGCGCGCTCTTGATCGCAAAGCAGGCTTATCAGATGGCCGTTGCCCAGCAGGCGATGCAGATAGCGGGCGAAGAATGGGAACGCAGCTCCAACATTGGGTTCGGGAGCGGCGGGTCGGCGTATGGCGGAGGGAGCGGAGGGAGCGTGTACGGTGGGAGTGGAGGGAGCATGTACGGTGGTGCCGGTGGTGCCGCCGGCATGGCGCCGATGAACATGATGGGCATGCCGAACATGGGAATGCTCATGCCGCCCAACCAGTGGGGAAGAAGCTCTGTCGCCTTTCCAGGCGGCTCGGTCTATGGTGGCATCGGCAGCTCGCAGAGCGAGTTTGGAGGGAGCAGAGATGGGGGCTGGGGCACGCGGAGCGTCTACGGGGACTCGTTTGGGTCTTCCTCGCGCGCGAGCTTCGCGAGCAACGGCGGCCCGAGCGGCGCCGCGAGCGCCTACGGTGGCAATACGAGGCCGCGCGCTTCGACAGGGGTGGCGCCTCCATCCTCGTCGTCAAGAACCCCAGGGAAAAGCCCTGCAGCAAGAAGTCGTGCGGCGCCACCGTCGAGCTGGAAGAGCGGCCGGTAACCTTGCAGATCATGATTCCAACGCCCTCACGTAGCATTATTCGACGCTCTCCTTTTATCGTGTTTTCCCGCATCTCTAGCATTAATTTACACTCTTTTTTTGTTCATTTGGCTCGTCGCTTGCTCTCTTTTCTCCCTGACGTTCTCTCAGCACCGGGACCACTTGTGGCGCGATTTTCGGCATCGTTTTTGGGACGTTCCCGTCATTCTTTTTTTCCAGTTTTCGTCCATCGACGCTCTCTCCGGATCGGCACGTTTGTTTTTTTTCCTAGCATCCACACACGCTGATCGTCTTCGCAATGGCATACATACACGCTGACCGTCCTTTCTTTACTTGTTCTTTTTTTCTTCTTCTTACCGCGAATCCGCAGAGGAATGTAAAGTCATATTTAACTCGGCATGCGTTCGTTCACGTTTCCTCGAGAGACTTGCCTACTGTCAGGTTGTCCGGGGACAGTGCCCCAGAGTCACGCTCGGGGTATCAGTGGGCAGAAGAAATATCTAATTCCATTGTACATCGTTCAGTACTATCATTAATATTCCCTATGACAATAAATCAACCTTTATTTAAGTAAACCAGTGTCACATGTGCTGATAAAACGACTAGCGGACTGGCTGAGATCTTCAAGTTGTTAGCGTTCCGTATCGGCCGGCGCATGACGCCAAGTTACAAGCGCCGTCAGGTGAACTGGCGACTCCCGCCTTGTTTTCTCGATCCATCCTGCTGCACCCAGTGAGCCGACTGACCAAACGACACGAGGCGCGAAGCCTGCGCTGATCATGACGCCACAAGAAGTTCGGGCATGGCCGCAAACCCGGGCCGTGTGAGCGATCCAATCCAACAGCGTCCGACCAAGTTCCTCCGAGTCGCGTGCGACCCGTGCAAGGAATTTCAGAACACGACGTAAAAGGGGGGTCGTCGGTCGATTCATCAACCTCCCGATCACTATCACTATCACCAACGAGAGGGAGGGTGCGAAACGACGTCGACAGCATCAGACGGCGTCTCATTCACCATCCGAAAATGTCGTCGATGCTTCCGATTCCAGTCTTCATGAGGCGTCTTCGAAATCGCTGGAACCCTATGATGGTCAAAATGGACTTTTAATCGGCGCGCCATTATGTGAAGCATCCGTCCGGGTTGTCCGGCACGGATGCCGCTTTTCAGGCTCCGACGTCGCGCCAATCTTATCAGCCCGCTCTCGGGCTCTCTCTTCTCTGTCCCTCACCGCGACGTCGGGCTGGCAAGGTCATCCTCTCATCTTCGTCTGGCGTTTTCCTCCGCTACCCTAGGGTGTGTGTGTCTCCTGCTGTCTCATCCTGTCTCCTTTCCTTGCCCTCATCTTTAGCTGCCCCGTTCCCCAGACGGTTCCTGGGTGTATGCGTATGATGAAGCTCTCCTCTACTCTGTCGCAGCCTCCCTGGGCTGGCCCTGGTCGCCGTCCAAATGCCTTCCCTTTAACACCTCATTCCCTTACCTCGGCTTCCTCTGGAACCTCGAGGACAAGTCAGTGCGCATTCCCCAAAAAAAGAAAGATAAATACCTTGATCGTATCTGTTCCTGGGTTCCAGGTGCTTCTGTCTCCCTCCAAGATTGCCAGTCAGTTATCGGCTCTCTCCAGCATTGCACGTTGGTTCTCGCAGATGGCCGTTCCCATCTGCCTTCCTTATTTCGTTTAGCCTCCTCCTTTTGCGATCCGAACAAGCCCTTCATTCGGCACCGCATCCCTTCAGCTGTTCTGGCTGACATCATCTGGTGGCGCTCTCGCCTTCAAGACGATTGGTGCGGCACTTTCGTCTCCTCCCCCTCCTCCCCCCTTCCTCTCGAAATCTTCGTGGACGCCTCTTCCTCATTCGGCATCGGCTTCCTGGCTGATGGGAAGTGGCTGGCTTGGCGTCTCCTCGACGGCTGGCGGGCTGAGGGCCGTGACATTGGTTGGGCGGAAATGGTGGCAATTGACCTTGGTCTCCGCTCACTCATCCATGACGGTTTCAAAAATTGCCACTTGGTCTTCCGTTCTGACAACCGTGGGGTGGTCGGAGCACTGGCTTCAGGCAGATCCTGCGGTCCTGCCCAAAATGAAGTCCTTCGCCACATCGTCTCCAATTTTCGTGATAGTAATATTTGGCTTTCAGTCGAGTGGGTCCCTTCTTCAGCTAATTTAGCTGATCCCATTTCTCGTGGCCTTTTTTCGTCCTCCCGCTCTCGCTTTCCTCGTCCCCCACCCTTACCTCGCTACCTCAAACAGTGGCTTGTTCTCTCGTAGCCTTTAGATGGTTTCCGGACTTTGCTCCTTTGTCAGTCGAGCCTAGCATTCCTGTATTACTACACATTGCATGCCTTTGGGCCTTTGCTATATATTTGGTCTCTCCGAGTTGCCTCCACTTCTGGTTCCCAATGCCTCATGTCAAATCTCGTACGCCCGCCCGTTCCTCGTCCCTCGTCGACTGGGTTCTGGCCCATGCCTGGGCGGATTCCACTCGCTCGCGCTACCACACCTCTGTTCAAGCCTTTTGGCAATTTTGCGATAGTGAACAGATTCCTCTGTCTCACCGTCTTCCTGCTAGCGAGGATCTGCTCTGTGCTTTCGCCGCTTCCAAAGCCGGCTCTCTCGGGGGCAGCACAGTTCAAGGCCATCTGGCAGCCATCAAGGCGTTTCATGTCCTCAACAACTCACCCTGGCTTGGCGGCTCCCGTCTGCGCTATGTTCTATGCGGCGTGGCAAATCTCGCCCCGCCCTCTTCCCGCCGACCGTCCCGACCTCCCATCACTCGGGCCTTACTCGGCCTCTTGGCAAAGCATTTCAATCTCTCCTCCCCTCTTGATGCTTGCTGCTTCGCTGCAGCTTGCACGGCTTTCTGGGGCCAGGCTCGTCTGGGCGAATTGGTCTCGCCTTGGGAGCGCTCCTTCCCTCCTGATAAAGCGTTACTGTGCCGCCATCTTCTCCCTCCCTTCAACTCCAATGGCTCTCGCATTTGTCATGTCCCTTTCACGAAGGTGGCCAAGGCTCGAGGCGAGGACATCATTGTCTGCCGTCAGGCAGACGCTTCCGACCCAATTGCAGTTTTGGACATCCATCTTCTCGTCAATGATCCCCCCCCAGACTTTCCCCTCCTTTCCTTTAGGATCAGGAAGGTTTGGAAATGCCTCATGAAGCGAAAGCTTCTCTCTCGTTGCAACTCAATCTGGACCTCTGCGGGCCACCCTCCTTTCACCGGCCACTCCTTTCGCATTGGCGGGACCTCAGAACTTCTCCTCTCGGGTGTGCCCCCCGATGTTGTCAAGGCCCTCGGTCGCTGGTCCTCGGATGCCTTCCTTCGCTACTGGCGTTCCATTGAACTTCTTGCACCCCTTCACATTGAGCTTCTTCCTCCCCGGCAGTAGTGGGCTCAGCCTTCTGGGTGTGGGTTGGGTGCTTTGCACGTTGCGTACGCTTCCCGTGGCTTCGCCTTTTCTTTTGGGCCGGTCCGCTTCCATTCGCGACGCTGCAGCAGCACCCCTGTCCATCATGTCTGAAGCTGCCTTCGTCCAGAACGCAGCCCCGCACAGGTGGCCACCCCCAACCTTGGGAGACCTGACCCCCCTTTTCTCCTCTTCCGGCCGAGAAAGCCTGAAATTGCGGAGCGTGCGACACTTTTCGGGCGAACGGGCGAGCGTGCCACTTTTTGGCGTACGAGCACGACATATTTTCATGATGGCCGAGCGCGCGAGCGCACAACTTCTTGTACGAGGATAAAGAACTGGCCTCAACCGAGGTAAACATGACTATAGTAAGTGCGGAAACGTTGTACATGTAGTGTAAATTGGAATCACTCTAAGTAAGAAAAGCACTGCTACTCTAGGGGAAATTTGGATGGTCAGGTTGGTATATGAGCAGCTGCGCTCAGAAGGATGAAGGGAGGAGGATGTGGTACTGCTTGAATGGACATGGCAGGACACTGGGGGGATTTTAGGTTTGTCACACAATGTTGAAAAAGTGTGACAAGTTCGGGACGTCACGGGCTGCGTAAGTCACAGCTCGTTTCACACCCGGCCGTGTTTAGCCCCACGGCTCGTTTTGCGCCCCCATCTCCCTCATTGAAACCAGGTCGCTCAACGCCCCTCCTGCCGTGTTTCCCCGAGCCCCATGGCTCGTTTCGCGCGCCTTCATCGCACTCTTTCGAGTCCGATTGCTCGATATCCACCCCGTTATGTTTTTTTTTTTTCGAGCTCCATCATGGGCCCATTGCGCGTCAACTCCACCCGCTTTAGGCACGATCGCTCGACGGCCGCCCTCACCGTGTTTCTTCGATACCGTCGCCCTTTTTTTTGAGCCCGGTCGCTTGATGGTCACTCCAACTGTGTTTCCTCGAGCTTCAAGACTCTTTTCACGCTGCCTCCGCCTTTTTCGAGCCAGATCGCTCGACAGCCACTCACGCTGGGTTTCTTCGAGCTCCACAGCTCGTTTCGGCTCGTATCCCCCCCTCCACCCTTCCTTTTTCGAGCATGATTGCTCGACGGCCACCCCCGCCGTGTTCCTTGGGGCCCCACGGCCCGTTTCGCCTTGCCTCCACCCTCTTTCGAGCTCGATTGCTCAACGGTTTCCCCTGCCGCGTTTTTTTTCGACCCCACCGCCCTTCTCTCGAGCCCGATTGTTCGGCGACCGCTCATGACGTTTTTTTTTCGACATTGCCACCCCTTTTTCAAGCCCGATCGCTCGACAGCCTCTATCCCCCTCCCGTCGCTCCTGCCCTGCTAATTCGAGCCCGAATGCTCGTCCAATGCCCCCACTGTCCCCTTTCAGGCGCCACCGCTAGCCTGTTACTCCCGCCTTGTCAATTCGAGCATAAATACTTGTTCGAGGGCCTCACCAGCACCACCACTCGCCTGTCGCCCCCGCCGGGCTAATTCGAACCCGAGCAATGCCCTCCCCTTTCTGGAGCAATGCTGGTTTATTCGAGCGTTGCGTCCCACCGGAGTCTTCTCGCACCAAGCTGGCGTCCACCATCCCTTCTCGCATCTGCTCGCATCCCACTATCGCCTAGCACCCCCGAGCGCTCGTTCACGCCCCTGCCTTCCATTTTTGGGCGCCACTGCTCATCCGTCGCTCCGACTGTGTCTACTCGAGCCCGAACACTCGTCCAACGCTCCTTTTCGGGCGCCATCGCTCACCCGTCGCTCTCGCCGTGTCTATTCGAGCCCGAACGCTTGCCCAACGCTCTCGCCTCCGTTTCTGGGCACAACCACTCGCCCGTGGCTCCCGCCGTGTCTACCCGAGCCTGAACGCCCGTCCGACGCCCTTGCCCCCTGTTTTCGGGCGCCACCCCCTGTCCGTTGCCCCCGTTGTGTCTACCCGAGCCCGAACGCTCACCCAACACTCTCGCCTCCTGTTTTCGGGCGTGTGGCCGACGCTTACCAAGTAGAGTATGGTAATTTTCGTATTTTTTCAATGGATGAGATTATTTTTACAACGTACATTCATAGGCGCAAGGGATCACCGCACTCGGAGCTCGTCCATCGTCCTCGCTGTACATGTAAAGTAGATATATAATATATTTTATTTTATATCCCGAGTATGATGGCCCGAAGGACCTGCTGTACTACATGTACAACGTTCCGCTCTTACTAGTCATGTTTACCTCGGTCGAGGTCAGTTCTTTATCCTCATACAAGAAGTTGTGCACTCGCGCGCTCGGCCATCATGAAAATATGTCACGCTCGTACGCCAAAAAGTGGCACGCTCGCCCATTCGCCCGAAAAGTGTCGCACGCTCCGCAAATAATGGCGCGCCGATTAAAAGTCCATTTTGACCGTCATAGAACCCCACTCAAAACCGGTGGACACGGCGATGCTTCTGACATAAGGCTAGTGATGGAAAATTCCAGTTTCAGCTCGAATGTGACCTACGCCTGCATGTGACCCGAATGACAGACAACTCTCCTCGAGGAGTGCAGAACCCCTCAATCGAGGAGAAGATCAGTCATCAGAATATATTGATTATACTAGCTATAGAATAGTAGAATATAAAGACCACCATAAGGGACAGAGGCAAGAGAGCTACCCCCCATACACTCTGTCCCCGCCCCACTCTTTGCTATCACTGCGCTCGAACTGCGACAAAGTATACCCCTGCTCTTTCCCCACAAGTCAAGTCTCCCACTGTCTTCTCGCGACCATGTCTTGGCCCGATTATGTCGCTCGCACATTCGAACGTCTCCGAGTCACGGAGCCTTCAGGACCAGACTTCCACGGTCCTTATAACAAACTCCTCAACACACTTTTCCCTGGGGATACGAAATTTACCGTTGTGCCCCGGCGGACACCCAATTCTTGCGAGGCCACCACGGGTTTCCTTTTCTTCCTCGAAGTAGTCTTCGACGACAAACCGGTCCTCGTAGTGCAGATCAAGCCTCCGAGCAACCTTGGCCACGCTTCAACGCGCAACGTTGCGATCGCCAGATTCGCGATTGCATGAAGGACATTCAAGGTTCGTCGTCGTCGTCGCCGTAAACATGCTTGTTTAGAAGTATCACCTCCTTTTTTCCTAACGTAGACGAATGCCCTCTCGGGGCCCTTCGCGCTGTTAGCGGGGATGCGGCTATGCTTCTATAGGAAGCATCGAGATGGCCCGATCCACCCTCCTTCGATAGACCCCGGCAAAATCTGGACACAGTGCCCGTAGAGCGCTGGGACTGTGATATCCTTGAAGAGGATGGCGTCCAAAGATTCATGGCTGTCGTGGATGAGATAAAGCAGGGCTGTGATTCTTTGGCATGATTGTCGGTTGGGAAAGGTACATACATATGTATAGGACAGCGACAGTGCTAGTCC
>JBBPMC010000567.1:0-20209 GCA_038090115.1 Strobilomyces echinocephalus | reverse complement strand
AGGATAGCGTTGTAATTGCCTATAGCCAGGTTATGATGCCCGTTGGCATATTCCTCTGATTGTGTTCATTTTTGGGTTTATAATCCGAATCCATTGGGCTATCAAAAAATTCAGGTTTCAGTGATGCCTCGTGCGCGGCCACTTGACGTACGTCTGCGACAAGCTACTTGGGATCGCAGAATGTCCTATTGGTCCGTGGAGCATCTTTGCGTGCTTCACAGAATCTGCAAATCATACCCACTTCCTTCCCGCACGACTCGGATAGTGACATTCACCATCTCCGTTCAATGCGCTCAATTCGGATGGCAGGGACGTCGGCGGCCCCGATCGGCCTGGCTGCCCAGTCACAAGGGGCAAGAGCCCACTTCCCTCATCGCACCCCATAGTGTGTAGTTTCGAAGGCCATCTTTCACACTTTTGTGTACCTCGACGTTTAGAACTCGGGAGTCCAGACGTCCTCGTCAGAGCATGCTCGGCGCGTACGCGCGTCTGACCATTGGCACTAACTCAAATGGAGAACCAGGAGGCCGATGAGACGTGCATTTGGCTGATGGCCCGGCCAAGACCGAAAACACGAACGCGCTCGCCTCTCGACAAGTCTTCAGTGCTACAAGCCGATCCATGTTCAGAGTACAAAAGAACGTCTACGACGGATCATCGGGTGCAGGTAACCTCAACCTGTCCGTAACGTCTCGCGCACCACCCGACCTAACACGCCTCTCCCTCTTTCCCTGCCCAGTCAAAGTCGATGACCATCATTTGATTCTCCTTGGAGACGAGGACGATCGGCCATCGCAGGTCTCCATGGACCAGATCCTCGGCGTGGAAAGAACGGACGAGACACTGCGACTGCTCTTTCCATCCGCTCTCGATGTAGTAATCGGGAAAGGTTTCGACATACTCCGTGACTATGCCTAAGAAGCCTTCGTGGACTCTCTGAAAGCCGAGCAGCTTCGGCGCATGTCCACGATCTGCAGTTCGTACGAGTAACTCTCGGCAAACTTGATGACGGCGCCCTTTTTCCTCGCCACACTCGGTCGTCTCGGCCATGTAAAGGAACCGGTCAGGACCGCCCAAGTTTGCGGGGAAATCCCTCGAACGTGATAGGCGATTGGGAGCCAGGACGACGTAGGCTCGAAATAGGAGGTATGACATGGCTCCCCTAGCACCGGGGATTTTCGAGTAGTCGCCCGACGTCTTGGTCGAAGCGAGCGACGAGGACCGATGCTGCTACAAAGGCGTTGTGGAGAGCATGCCGATCCTTGCCCGGAATACATGAGAGTCCGGGCATGAGGGCATTGATCCGCCATCCACGTTTCGGACCGTTGTAGATCATACCGTAAAATGTGACCTAGTGACCTAACGTGATGTCTTTGGACGTCGCTCTGTCAGCTCGAGGAGCGGAGAGGGGAGGACGGATGGAGTGGATGGAGGAGAAAGGGTTGGCAAGGGCACGAAGCACTCGTCAGCCCGGGACGGAGCCTGGCCGGGTAGGGCACGAGCTGCGAGGGCGGGTGGGAAACCTCGCAGGACCATGTGCCTGGCAGTCAGGCTCGGGCACTCTGGACCCAGGAATGAGCTGTGAGGAGCCGGAATGGTCAATGGAGGCAGGGAGTAGTGAGTGGGTGCGCTGAAACGGGCGAAGACGAGCGCTTACGTTGCTAGTCCATAGATGTTCCGGCTGGTTCATTTTGATGCAGGACGTTACGCCGTACCGGCCGGTCCTATTTTTGTGGCTGGCACGCTCTCTGGAACATCTTTTTCCCCACGAAATATGTCGAGGAAGTAGCCGAATCCTTCGTACTGGAGTGAGATATGTGGATCATAGAAAGGACGGTGGTCAACGATAAGTTCCGCGCAGTCGAATCTCGACGTTTGACGCCACTTTAAGAAAATTTCCGGCTGCGCCAGCACCGATGGCGCATCGTTCGCGAGTCTCGCCCGCTTCACGTACTCTACCGCGCGTCACGTTTTTCCCCCTTCAACTCACATCAGTCGGAATGGAGACCGTTAGCGGGAAGCGGCTTACGTCCGGACTCAACGCTGACATCTTCGACAACAACACGCAATGGGTCGATAGCTGGCACGCCGAGGAAATTGGACAACAGGACGCCTATGTGGAGTAGTTCGCCGTCGCCCGTCTTGTTAAGACTCCCCTGGAGTTCGTCCTCGCCTCCAGATATCCTGTATTATAAGGATATCCTCCTCGGCTACGTTCTCGAGACTCGGTTGCGTCATCCTGGCAGATTATTTCGTCCTTGCACCCGATCTGATCGACATTTCGAAGCAGGCGTCGGGAGTTGTGCCACGGATCCAACACTTGATCGTATCTCGGTGGCGCATCTGGAGAGAAGGAATTGGAATCAAGGGGTGAGGGCAAGCTTGGATCGACTCTGGCACATACCAACTACGACGTGGATGTCGTCCTCTGGCGGCGTTTCGGTGAATATCTCGGATGGCTCCTCGTCCACCATCCATCCCAAGGATTCTGCGTCCATGGGTATTCAATGGGGAGGATGAATTCGCCCATGTAAAGCTCGAGAGCATCGACGTCCAGGTTGCCAGAGTTCTTGTTCTGTGGTGCACCTTGCTTCATCCCGAGTAAGGTTTCAGAAATTTCAACGTTCAAGTTACATAGGACGACGACAATGTGCCGTGAGAAACTCGCCACGACTCGAGCACCAATCGGTTTGTTTTGCTTGCTGCCATCACCGGCGTTTCAGCTAGATCTGTACGTTGGACCGCGCACGCTGTTATGGTCCTGTGAGGATGCCTTGCAGCATTAGCTCCGTCTGATTCTGCGAAAGGCAGGGAACCGAGTCTACTTCCACTGGACCATTTGGCAAGGTATGTTTCGCCGTCTCCATGAAAAGGTTGAAACGTCAGCTTCGATGCCCTCGTATCCGCCGAGCCATCTTTGCCTGCAACCATCCTTTGATACGAACCCCGAACGAAGCCGTGGATACTCTCACTGAGCTGCGGAGTACCATGCGGGTTGGCTCAGTCGCTTGGACACAACCATCACAGGTTCTCTTCCAGGGGTTGTTTCATGCTGCGCAGTCCACGCTCGACCGTCTGGAGTGTTTTGAGCGGGACTGTGGTACTATTGGGGATGTCTTGCTGTATAAAAGTGGGAGGGACCAGCACCATTGGTCCTACAACACACTCTTCGCATCCTCAGCTCCCCAAAAAACATTCAACAGCCAAACATGTTTTCTCGCCTCGTCACCCTCATTCCCATCGCAGCCCTCCTCGCCGTCGCCGCTGCTGCACCACCCAATGCGCTCGGAGATCACGGCGCGCACACGCCTGCGCCTGCGCCGGTTTGCCCCAGCGGAAAAGGTTATTGCTGCAACAAGAGTTTTAATGTGAGGCACATCTTTGCGCCTTTTCGACGGTGGATGAGGATTCACGAATAAATTTGTTCGCAGGATAAAACGTCGTTCAACGGAGCACTTGGGGGTTCCGTCGCCGCCGCTGGCAACACTCCGTTGACTTGCAAGCCCGTCCCAGACGTCGGTTTGACCGATGGTGCCCAGTGCACCTTTCAGGCGTGCTGCGTCGCTGCTCAGCAGGTGGGTTACTCTTACGTCGATTCATCGTCGATTCGCATACTGATAACTAATTTTCTCCCGTGCTACTGAATGCAGGACGGTCAGGTCAATTGCGCCCCCCCTAGTGTCAACCTCTGAAGTCGATCTCGCATTCCCATATGTCGAGATTGACGTATTAAGAAGCTTTTCGTGAGAGTGGACGAATCATTGGCTAGTTCCTTTACTTTCGATGTCAATATGAAAACGGTTTTACGTGCTACACATCGTCCTAACCTTGACGCCAACTGGGAGAGGCACTTTCGTCGACCTTGGCTAAGGGTTGGGTCCGAGTGGCGGGGAGGACCGACAGCGTGCTCTTTTTTCGAGCTCCATCCTTCTGTCGTGATTGAGAGACGTCGGGACCGACGGATTACTCGACGACCAGTCCCTCGACCTCAGTCGGTGTCCTCGACGACCCTGCGTTCCACGTTCTCGTCTGTAAAGTCCTGGAGGAGCAGGCGAGTGGGCACGTCTCGCCCCCCTGTCAGATTTTTTCTCGAAAGTCATGGCGTCCGACTCAAGGACGCGCACGTGGATGAAAGACGTGAGAAGCCCTGCCACCTTCGAGCTCACAGACCGTCTACGTTTTCACGTGGTTCGTCGTCGATGCGTTGGCCCCCGACGGCCGGACGCGAAGCTCGCAAACTGTTCACTGTTGATCACACGATAAATAAATCTTTCAAGACGACCTTCGTAGACGTTTATTCATACCCTATATTAACATCAATAGATGACATTGTGCTACTTATGTAACAGAGACGTGTCTTCGTGTTCGTGTTGTTTGGCTGAACCAAACAAGTGTCCCGACCACAAAAACGTGAGACGCACTCTTGTCGCAATGTCATGTTCTCGCGACCACCTTCAACGCGTGCAGCGCCGTCCGCCTTCACACCTTCGTCGCCCAGGTCTTCGTTCTCGTCATCTTGCATCCACTGCCACGCAGCTTTCCGCCGCTTCTAACCAAAAGATCCATCCTTGAGCCCCCACTCGGGATGATTTCTAACCCTAAGAATCCACAAGGTTCGAGGGAACACATCATCTTGCCTATGTGGATCAGCAGCGACATGGAATGGCGTCGCTGACAGGCGAGGTCTGTGGCACTCACTTCAGCATTCTCGATTTCCACGTTGCCGGCTGGTTGCCCGTCCACTGCCTCCATCCTCTGTCGTGAAGCCATCTTCAAGCGCCTCAACATGTCTCCGGAACGCAACCATCTCGCTTCATGACTGTCTATGCACGCGCCGGTATCCCCTTGTGTCGTCTCGGGATCCCTTCCACGTGTCCAGCGCAAAAGGGCAAGACGATGCCAGACAGGGATGTTATGCGGTACAGACAGTCACAGTCCCGATTATGGATGCTAGAGATGTGCCGCGGGTTCTCCTTGGCGCGGCGAAGGGGGCTGAACAGAGTACGCACAGGCTCCGGACTGTAGCAATCATCTGCATCGTGTAACGTGGGCCACGCACAGAGCACTTTCGCTCGCACTGCCCATTCGCCATCCTCGAGTTCCTGCTTTGCCATTAAACGCCTCTACCTCTGTTGATCCACGCGTTTAGGCCCACACAAGTGTTCCCAAAGACCCAAGTCTCTGACTTTCCTCTCGAGTCGTAGATAAGCCCTGCAGGGCTGACCTCCTCTATCCTGGTGCCTTCAAGTCTTGTTGCGCGCCATGGACTGTGTCGAGCTCTTGGTTGCCTCCCTTGAAGCACAGAGTCTCGGCATTGGAGTCCTCAAACGTCGGTGGACGTAGCCAACTCGACATGGTTTTACGGTGGCTTGCAATGTGAAAAAGCAGTCTCGATTGCATGTGGCTGTTGAACGTGACACGCACAGGAGGCGCTCTCGTTAATCTTGTGCTTGGTTCGCGGAACTCAACCGTTGTCAGTCTTCACAGATGTAGCCCTCCCGCCCCCATCGTACTTCGACCGTGCCACGTATGCTGTTTGCACGATTCCGATGCGTTACCGACGTTTTGTAACCGGCCTGTGTCGAGTTGGCGCCGCTGTCGCCTACATTACGAGCCCGAGCGATTCCTCGAAGACGTTGATTCTCCGCAATATGGCCAAGACCTGCTTCCAAAGGTTACGAACTACCTTGCATGTTACTTTCCACTCCCTGGTCCGCTTCTTGGGCAATGCTATTCCTCGTGGTCTGCACAGCAAATGCTGCTATGTCGTGTTGTCCTGCCTGGTCCGCTCACTTTTGTCTGCATTTGAGGACCGCATGCTTGTCTTGGAGGTTCTTTTCTTGCTGAAATTGTCTCTCCCATGGGAGGGGCAATAGAGATTCGTTCTCGAGGGCAGTAGAACTGAATTTCTCCGAGACAAATGTGCGGGGGCCTTGGATCCACGATGACGCACAGAGCGGATGGATGGTGATGGCGTTGACTATAGATTCATTGGAGATCATGGATGCGTTGGGCCTGGACCGGGGCAGGAATGCGACAGGGATGGTAGCCAGTCTCTTCGGGCCAGCGAGCCGTCGCGGGATGCGTTGTTCTTGTGTCACGAGGGTGCAGTGCTCGTCACAGAATCAGGTGGCAGGCTGCGTGGTAACGCATCCGGTGGTGCGATGATCGAAGCGAACGGACGTGTGCGCCCCGATCATGCGCGGTGTGCATGCTGGGGATTGGGTCGGAGTGGGGGAAGGACAAATCCTTGGAGACTGGGGCTGGGCTCGGTCTTACGATCGTCCCGACGGTGATTGTGACCACTGGAATGGCTGGGAACGGGGGACTGGCGAGGCGTTGAGCTGCCTGTGACCCGAGTAATGTCCCACCAATTTTTCGAGTCTCGTCTTCGCGACGAATAGTCTGCGTATAGTGTACTTATTTCAGTACTTACTATGAGGAATGTTGACACGTGTTTTGATCATTGAACGCCTTAACACTGGTGGTGATGCCAACTCATTCATTATCAAGCCTCCAGTGACCTAACTGATTCTTGGACGGGTACGCTGTGGCCAGCGACGACGACGGACAGACCTTGACGACCATGGAGACCTTTTTCAACAGGAAGAAGCAGCGGCCGCGAAACTCGTCTGTCTCAGGTCAGGATCTGGCTGACTCGGTACCATACGACAAGCTGCCCTCGCTGAACCGCACTCCCCTCGCGGTCGGTACCGTCTCTCAGGGTCTGCGTGGCGGCACCACTACCTCTGTCATATCTGCACCCCTCACGAATCCTACCCTCACTGCCAACGGCACAGATCTCAACCTAAACTATCAGAATTTACACCGCGCAAGGCTCGAGCGAGACAAGGGCATCGCCTCACCCTCCCCAGTCAGGCCCGATTCTTCATTTAGCACTGCAGATTCATCCACCCTCTACAACGATTCTTTCGCCTCTCTATCCGGAAAGCGTCCAAAGACACCTACCTCCCACAAACTCCGCAAGAGCGAGGCTTCCACGTCCTCCGGTCGTAAGAGTCCCGCTGGCTCCGATTTTGGCCCCGCTCCCATCCCCACCTCTCCTAGCGTCGCGAGCACCGTGTTGCGCGCCCTCCATGCACAAGACAACATTACGTCCCGCTTCTCGAGTTCCACAGCTCACTCCGACAGTCACTCTGCACATCTCTCCCATGTCTTTTCCAAGACGCACACGGACGAGTTTCATTTCTCCCGCCCAGAAAAGGATGAGGACATAGAACTCCTTTTCGCTCGGGTCGCTCAACAGCGCGAACTACCCAACGTGGACAACCTCACAATCGGACAGAAGTGGGGCATAGTCTATGCCGCAGAGCAGATGCGATGGCAAGAGGAACGAAGTAGAGGCGAGCAGGCTCGCAAGCATGGTGATGCAGGACAGGCCACCCTGTCCGGCGAAGGCTCTCCAGAGTGGTACATACGCAAGTTCTTGGACGGAACGATTACTGCCAAGCAAGTTTCCAGTGTCTGGGTCTCACTACGAGGGCATGAAACTAGGTAGGATAGATGCAGCAGGATCTTCACTGGCGATGTCGCTTACGGATTGTTTAGTTGGCTCGACAATTTTATCGATCTCAGGGGTACGGCAGTGTTGACGCAATGCCTGGCGCAGATTAGTCGTAAATCCAAGAGGTAAGTAGCTCTCTCTCTTTTAAAAACCGAATAATTCACCCTTCATTATCTAGGGGTCCACTCGATATGGCATTAGAACAGGAGATCGCCAAATGCTTAAAAGTGATCTTTAATAGTACCGTGAGCGAGTTTGTGGCTTCTGCGTCTTACTTGTCTCATATCCCTGCAGGTTCGTGTCCGGGAAGCAATGAAGATTCCCAATATTGTCACCCAAATAACATCCGCCCTCAATTCCCCGCACCTACCCACCCGTCGGACAATTATGGAGGTGTTGCTATCCATCGTCTTTTGTAGCAGAGATTCTCTCGATCTCGTCTTTCATGGTTTGGCAACTCTCAGTCAAACTAACGGCGATTCCACTGGATGTTATGATTATTGGTTTCAGTCACTCGAGAGCGTGCTCCGATCGAGGGGTAAAATGGGAAGCCTTGTTGGTGCCAGTGATGAATTTAAGCGCATAGGTGGAGACGGTGGGATGCTGGTTGATTATGCTGTAAGGTCATCTTTCATTTTCGTCATCCTCTCGGTACTCATGTCCTGGCCTCAAGCTCGTCAATATCGGCTTGATAAATCATATTTTCGATGTCATGGATGACCTCGATGTTCGTATACATCACCGCGCTCTCATGGACTCTGTGGGCCTTCCACGCATCATTGTTCTTTGTCGCGAGCTCGGTATTCCCGCTATGGACAAACAACTCGACTATCTTGCGACTTTTTTGGAAGAGGACGAGCAACGCCTAAGAGAACGCGAAGATACCGCTATCCTGGCGAGCTTCTCCAATCCAGAGCATATCTGGGATGCACTATGTTCGCGAATGGAGGGTTCACGTGCAAAAGATTACTTCCTCTCCATGATGCGGCATCTGCTGCTAATTAGGGAGGAAGGTCCGCAACTCGCCTACCATTATCGGCTCTTGGACTCAGTGGTCTCAGACATTGTCATGGACGGAAAACTGGCAACGGCAGAGCGACGAATTGGCCACTCTGTGCAACAATTGATTGCTCAGTTGAACGAATCTGATAGGCTCCTACTAGCAGAGTCCGAAGCTTCCGAGACCCGCGCTATGGCTCTCCGCTTAAAGCTGGAGAAGGAGGCACTTGAGGAAGAGGTATCACAGGGCCTCGATGGACTCGTTGGCCAGCTGAAAGAGAAAGCCAATCATCTAGAACAGAAACTAGCCACTGCCAGAGATACGACATCTCGACTGCAAACTCAACTTGAGGCGCAGAAGGCTGGATACGAGGAACAGATTGCGCAGCTCGAAGCACAGATCATGGAGTTGTTTAGGATGTTGAAGGAGGTTGGAAAGGGTGTGGATAAGATTATTGAGTCGAACACCGGGTCCATGGACCGGAAGACACTCATCGACGTACTAAATAAACATTTAGAGCGGACCAAGACGATCGATATCCTTGAAGGTAGGACCCGAGGAAGGAAAAAACCTGATGGTGGCGAAGGGGAAGAGGGGTCAGAGGGGTCGGATCACGAGGCGACACCCCGGAAGGTTGACATGAAGAGAGGTAATTCCGCTCACGACCGAGTCAACGGAACGACGAAATCTGCCCAAGTATCGATGGCACAAGGTGGCCGAGAGTCCCAGTTCATGGATGCGGACGAATCAGACGTGCACGAACAAATCCAATACCAACTCGCCGCTGGCGTCAAAATTGTAAGTTTGTACATGGAGCCGTACAGTCCCAGCTCACGACATGGACAGCTCTCTCCAGAAGGTGGGGATATGGCGAGTCCTCGTAGTATTCGAGGCTCTCCGATGCGAACGAATCGACCAATGGGTGGTGACGACACTCCTTTATCTCGGGTGAATCGCTCCAACCACCTTGTAGTCCCGCATCACGATGACTCTGATGATCATGATGTTGAGGGTGAATTCGGACAATTGACTGGCAGTTCGACGGTAGGTTCGCGTGGCTCCCACCCACCATCGTTCTCAGAGCAACTTGCAAAACGACTCCAAGCCCATGGACGTGCACCTTCGATGCCAGACGGGAATGCCTTACCGCCTCTTCCGACACTTCCTGAAGAGTCCGATTCGGCGGATCCTTCGTTCTCATCTCCTCCTCCTCCTTCTCCTCTTCCCCCTCCTCCTCTGCCACCGCCGCCTCCGCCGCCACCTCCCCCTGGAGGCAGTTTCCCGCCCCTTCCACCTAAAGATGACACACAGGATGATGAAAATGCACCGCCCCCGCCGCCACCACCCCCACTTCCTCCTGTCGGTTTTGTCGGAAACCCGTCATTGAGCGTCTCATTACCGCCCCCTCCGCCGCCCCCTCCACCGCCTCCCCCGATGAGAGGAATTGCGTCTGCCTCAAGCTCTGCCCCTAATTCCGCTCGCGCATCCATGCTTCTTGGTGTTAATCTCTCCGTCATGCTCTCTGCTCGCAAGGATATGCCTTACACACCTGGCATCAAGATGAAGCAGCTTCAATGGGATAAGCTCCCTCATCAACAAGTTGCCAAAACGCTCTGGAGCGACGAGGACAGTAAAAAGGAGCAGGAAATGCTGAAGAAGCTTCAGAGTGATGGAGTATGGTCAGAGATGGAGGAAGACTTCAAGGCGAAGCAGCTTATGATCAACCTACTTGGTAGGTCAACTTTCCTAGGACTAGAGCCAACGTTACCTTAGCGCGAAACTCTCCTGATCTATCTCCACAGCTCGACAGAAGCAAGCTGAACTAAAGAGCGTTCTCGATCCTCAGACGAAAAAACGTGTCGGTTCGTCCTTCTCACCGTGAAAAAAGTTGATGCATCACTCACATACTCGCAGAAATTCTCATCCAACGTGTCAAGAAACTGGAACCGGAAGAGATTGCGCAGCGGATACAACAGTTTGACCAGGACACCTGTACCGAGGTCTTCCTCAGTGAACTGAAGGGCGTCCTGCCGACACCGGAGCAGGTATGACCCTGATACAAAACCATTTTTAATGTTGATTTCCTGTCAGGTCGGCAAGCTCAACGTATATCGAAATGCTGAACCAGAGGAGCTCGCTGGCTTGCACCCGTCAGATCGCCTCATGGTAAAACTCATCCAGATCGAACGCCTTAGTCCTCGAATTGAAGGGATGCTCTATAAATGCAAGTTCGAGGAGCAATGGTTACTTCTTGACGAGGTAATAACACATTTAAGATTTCGTCACATCGCTGAGTATGCTCGCAGGGTGCTAGAAAAGTCAGTCAGGCTAGTGAAGCGTTGTTACACGCCAAGCAGTTCAAAGAAGTGCTCAATGTAAGTTTCATCCGTTCACAAGATCTGTTTTGACAGTTTTCTAGCTCATCCTGATGATTGGTAACTACATGAATGGTACTGGCATCAAAGGCGGCGCTTTCGGTTTCCGTGTCAGCAGCATCAACAAGGTTTGTGTTGATCTGATTATTTTCGGCGTCCATTCATGCCTTCGCCTAGCTTGTGGATACTAAATCAGTCAACAACACTACTCTTCTGCATTTCCTTGAAAGGACCATTCACAAACATTTTCCTGATATGGTGCTATTCCTCGAAGAGCTGAATAAACCGGCAGAAGCCTACAGAGGTTTGCATCGAATCCATCTCACCAGTGCTCTAACGTCTCGCATAGTTAACATCCAGGATGTCAGAAAAGATCTCATCGTCCTCCGAGATGGTCTGAAGCGCATTCGACAAGAATTGAACGACCATTACGTTGACGTGGTTCAAAACGACGGCTTTAGCAGACAGATGTGGCAGTTCCTCGGCAGGGCCACCGCGAAGCTGGAGGATCTTATCGATGACGTCAACCATGCGGAAACTACCTTCACAGAAGTCATCACGTACTACGGCGAAGACGACAAAACGTCATCAACAGAGTTCTTTGCAATATTCAAGACCTTTGTTACGTCATACAGAGTAAGTCTGTCGAAACATGACAGGACAGAGGTCACACTGCCTTATTTTGCTAGAAATGCACGATGGACAACCAAACGGCTGCCGAGGAGAAGCTTGCGATGGAGAAACGCAAACAGGCCATGGCGGAATCAAGGCTACTGAGGCAAAATGCACATGCGCAATCTCACGCTCCAAAAGAGGACAACGCGGTGCTCGACAACCTACTAGACAAGTTGCTCAGCGGAGATATGGAGCGCAAGTCACGCCGGATCCGGCCGACCAGACCAGAAGGCAGACCTCCAATCTCGCTTATCACTGATGGGACTACAGATACTGCACACATTGCACAACACATGTTGGCCGCACTTCAAGCTGACGGTTTTGGTCTCGCGAGTTTACCTTCGTCGCCAACGTCGTCGGTGCCAAGACGGAGGACGAGAAGACGGACACAGGGACTCGTGAGCGTGGCTGGAGACTCACATTCCGATGTGGCATCACCTGTGGCAGGATTACCTGACCTCCCCACCGTATCAGACTTCGGGCTGGAACCAGAGTCGACTGTGGACTCATGATATTATCTGCTCTTATTAGCCAGAATGTACTGTATCTTCATCTGCACTGTATCTGCTTGCATTAGTTTACCTCATCTACATACACTTGGTGAGCGCCGCGCGACGCCGGCAGGAACCTTGTTACAGGGAACAAGAAACTACTTGACGAGAAAAGAGCACGAAGTTGAAGAGCATACAATCTGGGAAAGGAATGAAACTCGTGGATAGCACGAAGAGAACATCCACTCCATGCGAGAAGCCTGGTGACATCATCCGACTCACGCGCGTCAGAATATGTTCAAGCAGCCGACCAACTGCTAGGTATGACCGGGAGTGCAACATTGAAGATTCCGAAAAACGAGTACGCCGTGTCTTCTTCGCGCGTCGTCTGTCGTCTGGAAGCGAGGAAAAAGCTTCCCGCGTACCCTGTCCCACCCAGGTCGGAGAGTTATCAGCTGCTGTGTGATAAGTCTTGTTGCTCGTTCCACTCCGAAAGGACTGCAAGCGATTCCTTGTGGTTGAAGATCTGCAAACCTAGGGTATGGCTTCCAGTTCCCGGTACAATGAGAAAGTATGGAAGGCGTTTATGTAAAGACTATCAAACTATAAGGAGGGTTTGAGTCACGTTGTCAAGGGGGGAGAAACGCACGCTGAGAGGAATTGCCTGCAGCGTACGCAGAATCCAATTCATCATCAGAGTCGAACAACGACTTGGGACCAAACTTCTTCCTTTTTGTAAGGACTGTGAGTAGGTCGTCCGCGTTGCGTAACTTGATGCAGTGACGGTCTCGCGACTGACTGCGTTGAAAATGTGGCATTTGTTAGCTTTAACGTGGGTTGTGAGCAAACGCCATGGAAACGAAGAGGGTTGCTCCGAGAAGTTTATCCATGTGTACGGTGGGAAGGAGCGGAGAGCGGTCGACGTCGAGGATTGGTGTCGTGCGTTGGTCAGTGATGATCTGATCCAGCAAATGTTGGGTGCGAGAATGGACGGACCAATTGCTGATCTTGAACGCCTCGCTGAGTTCACCGTTAAAAACTGAGGAAAAGGAGCGAATACGAAAATGATCTATACTTTGACTATTCGACGCATCGAATCATCGTCTGAGACTTCCGGGTTAGCACTGTGCGCATCAAGTGCGCATCGACTCTTTCTTTCTTCTGAAAATAAAACGAGCTGATAGACAAAACGACGCGCAGAAGGGACACACTAAGAAAGGAGGGTGAACCATCAAGTTAATGGTCGCTGACCCGACCGAAGATTGGCAGGAAGTGATTAGTCTTGTCTGGAGCCTTTTCGATCAGACTCTCGATCGAAACCATAAACGTACTTCGGCGTGGTCTTTCGACATGGATTGGAGATCCTCATCGTGCCAAGCACACCATATCGAAATATTGCGTAGTCTGGTCCTAGTTCTGGTTACTCTATAGTCACGTTCAATATCAAAACAGATCTTGATATCGCAAGTGGATCTCGTGAAGAATAGGGTAACTTGTCATCCGGGCCCGGGATCGTGTACTTGGAATATCTTCCGATGTATGTCTTGGTGGATTACACGAAGGCGAGCTGATTGGAGGGTCATAAGGAACGAGTAGTGCCGGTCGCTCCAAAGGAGCGCACATTTAGGAATCTACATGAAAAGGTGGAAAAACAGTCATTGCTCGCAAGGTCAAACAATAGAGAAGACAATCGTTGGGGAAACCCTCGACGCATACGTCGTGGCAGTCGCGGCAGGGACGGCATCAGAATACTTCGCGATTTTGATGAGAGATTGTTTACCACTCGAAGTAACGACGGAACGCGTCGTTACGACAGCAGATACACCCGGAATTGACGTCGGACATCGGGTAAAAAATTGTACATAGGTATCAGTGGGAATGAAAGCAAGGCAACACCAGCATACCAGACCTCTGATGTTGGAATACAATTCAGAAGTGACGTTTCGTGATGTTGAATTCGAACCCTTTTTTCACCCACTCACATGTCGCCTTTCAAGCTGGTGAGCCTCGCCCTCGCCCTTTCAAGCCGTATACCGGTTGTGCCAGCGCAACCCAATAGTACGCTTGTCCAGATAGAAGCCCTCAAGGCCCACTTCAACCAATCAGGGCTTGTCCCAGCGTTCCTGCCAGAGTCCATGTTCAACCCAGTCGCGCTCCTCAGCGTCTCTTTCAACGGTCTCAGCCAGATAACCATCGGTCAACCCATATCAAGAGAACGTGGGTGACTCGCCTGTTCACTCCAACAGCACGCCGCTCGACTGATCCGGCCGATGCGCGTCATCTAGAAGCTCTATACGAACCGGACCTGTCGCTGACGCCCATCGACACGTCGGTCGCGCTTCCGAGCACATATACCATCATGATGGTCGACGCAGGCCGCCCGGGTGCGGACCAGAGTCGCGGCCAACGACGGCACTGGCTCGTCAACGGCGCGACCGTCCCTGGTACGTCGTCTGAATGTATGCATGCGGGTGCCGATTGCTGTACGAACGAACAGTGGTTGCGCACGCGAATCTGTCCATGGCCGGCGCCTTGACAGTCACCCGGTATATTTCCCCGACCCCGCCCCTCGGAGACGGACCACATAGGTGAGCGCTCCGCGTGCGGGAGTTGGGGGACGTAGAGGATAACGCAACGTTTCGTCAGATACGTCGTCCTTTTGTTCGCTCAGCCCGCCGACTTTGTGGCCCCGACTGACCTCTCGAGGGAGAATACAGGCGGCGGTATCTTCTCGGTGAACGATTACATACAGGTAAGCGTCTAGTCCTGGTCTTCAAGGGGCGACCGAACGAGCTTGAACGAACGACGTGTTTAGTCTACGAAGCTTGACGCTTTAATCGCAGTGAGTTGTGCTTACCTGCGTTATTTAAAAGGTCGAATTGATGTCGTCACCTACAGGCATCCTATTTCACTTGCCAACGAGGCCCCGCAACGATCACTCTCCCGCCCACGAGTGCGGTGGTTTCTGAGACCCTTCCCGGATGGAAGGCTTCGCTTCCGCCGACAGCAGCAGTGATACAGAAAGCAAACTCGGGTCTGAGCACGACACGCAACACGCTGGCCCTGTTCCTCGCACCCATCATGGGCCTTCTTGCTTTGTGAAATGGCAGGATTGAACCCGAATTCGCACTTTCACGGTTGTTGAATAGTAGATATTAATTCCCAAAATCATGTAACATGCGAAAAATAGGGATAAACCAACTGAGGGGCGATAACTACCGTGATGTGAATGATTCGAGTCGCAGCTAGCTCCCGTAGCGCTCCCGAGCCTGCGTTGTGGTAAAAAGAGTAAGAATGTGCGGCATGACGTCGTCGTCTCTGTCGTCTGAAGCCCTATCGCACTCACCGCGTCTTGGGCCATGTGAACGTAGCCCGAATAGCCTTCAGCGTATTTTCCCAATTCTTTAGCTTTGCTTGCCCCCAGGCCGACACCTTGTGCATATATGGATGTTTGGCTGTGGGAAGAGTTAGCGAATTACGAGTAGAAAGACCTCGGAGAAACTTACACTGGGTCAACACGACCGTCACCATCAGTACCCAAGCCAGAGCCCTCCTTCCAGCCCATCATTTTCAACAACTTGTTGCCGACGTTATTCGTATCCCTACCCGGGGCTACAGGAGCGGGAGGTGGCGAGGGCGGCGGCGGAGGTCCATCTGCAAACCGTTTCTTCTTTGAAGCTGAAGTGGTGTTTTCGGGTAGTGGAACGTCTGGCTGGTTGTGCATGATCCGACGTTCAGATGCACGATCGCGATACCTGGGCTGTTCAGCTTCGGTCGCTTTGGCACCACAAGCATTACGCGCAGCTTCCACTTTCTGACGTGCGACCTCGCGCAAATTTGTATCCTTGAAATTTTTCTGTTGGGTTTAGTGGATGTGCGCAGCGAAACAGAAGAGCAAAAAGACAGCCGTTACTCTGGTGTATGGAAAAAGAAACAATAATACACACCTTATGAAGATCAGAATCCTTGTTGTGGCGCTTCAGCTGGTCCGTGGTTTTGAACTGCCTTGAACAGAGCAGACATGTCATCGCCGTCGTGTCGGAGAACTCGAACTCGGTTTCCACCGGCTCCGGGGTCGTTGCTGTCGACGGTCCGTTGGAGATTGCCAAGGGTTGCGAGGTTGGAACTTGAGAGGTCTGCAGATGAACATTTGTCGTTTCGGTGCTTGACAACCCTATTTGAATCCTAGGTACCGAAACTACACCCTCCTTGAGCTCTTCTTGAACTTGGTTCCATTTCTGGATGTTGTTTGCAGTCTGGGGAGAAATTAAATTAACATGGAATTGGCGACGTACTAATTGGTTCATACCTTTTTGCTGGCAATCAATGGTGCGACCTTCTTAGCTGCGGTGGCTGCCGTCGGTAAGCGAACGAGAATCAATATGCATCGGAACACTGGAAACCTTTGTCATCATCGGCCATAGGCTCTGGCCCCATCTCTTCATCGCCGGGGTCGAATTCTTCTGCAGAAAATCCAACGGGCAGCGAAACAGGTGTTTTCGATGCCGAAAGCGACATCAATGGTTTGCCACCGGTCGTTCCTGTCTTGAAGTTGAGAGTCACCGGTTTGTCAGAGACAGGTAATGCGGATGGTGCCGGCGGTTTCTTTGATGGATCATCTAGAACAAGTGAGCTCGTCATAAAATACGCATAGCAAGGCGAACAAACCCTTTGGCTTCTTCTTCTTCTCCTTTTCCTTAGGAGCAACTGCTATGGCAGGAGCTTGCGCCGCGGCCTGTTCGTCTACCTTGAACTCCAAGACGGCAACCGTCGCTGACTCATCCCAGTACTTGACAAAGGTGTTCTCGACTCCACCGAGGTTGAGAGACGACGGTATAGCGGTTTCGTCGCGAAGCATGTAATCGGTAACTGGCTGAAAAGAATATGGATGTGCAAACGAGGCTGCGACAGGTTTGTCGGAAATACGAAAACCGGAAGGATGGATCTGTGGTGACATAGTGTTTGCCAGGACGGCGGAAGCGGCCTGCAGAGCATTATTATTATGTCAACAGTATAGAGAAATAGCAAATACCTGGATATCCACAAATTCGACAAAGGCGAACTGGAAGCTTGCGAGGGTCACTTTGTCCTTGATGAGTATGATTCGCTTCATGCCCTTGTGACCCTCCTTTCCGGCTCCTGCGGAACCCATCATTGCTTGCGCGATGGCTTGAGGGCCGGAGAGAAGATCCAATCCGCGAAAGAGTAACACGGCAGCGGGTGCATTACCAATGTCACGGGTCCCGTCGTTGGCGTTTTGTCGACGCCCCTTGTCATGAGGCAATGCACTCTGCGAATAATCAATCTTTACTCTGCGGCCGTTGTGTGGAGTGCCCATCTCAAGTGCTTTATAGAAAGCCGCTTTGGCGGAGGCGCCATGCGATGCTGGTGGCGGAACTTGGATGAACGGAAATAGAGGGTCCACGAATGCCCGGGCGTGTTCCACGCTCGCAAACTGAGCGAACCCGAAGCCCTTGGAAATACCTTCAAAAATCGAACAGTCACACATGTCAATGCGCTATACGGTATGCAATATGAACGGGGCAAGTGCCTGATGATCTGTCTCTTATGATGGTGATGGTCTCGATGTTGCACCCGTTGCTGGTAAGGTAAGCCTGCAGCTAAAGCACGAAGATGGATTCAGCTTGTATCGAAGGACATGTAAAGCGTATCGACAAACATCCGCCTCGGAGAAGTCAGGGTCTAGACCCAGGAATATGACATGCGAACTGGGTTCGCTCGGGACCAGGCGCTTCTTACTATGGAAGCCCTTGCCATGTCGGTCGTCGTTGGCGTGGTCGGCTGCCGGGTCATTGTGTCTGCCTGAATTGAGCTGACCATAACCAGATTCATAAGCAGCTTCGTCGTAAGAGTGCGCATCGTATCCCTGCTACGTTCATGAACCAGTGAAAGAAAGACCAGTGGTCAGAACCCGCACCCCGTTGTTATATTTCCTCCGTTTACCGTCCCCGTAGTAGTCGTCATCTCGACCCCGGACATTTCCTCTGCCGTCTGCTTGCCAGTAGCCTTGATCATAGTCTTTGCCCTGGTCCCAGTCGCGGTTGTAGGCCATGGTTGTCAAGAGGGGTGGTGGTGTGAGAAGAAGCAACTTAAATTTGATTGGCGGCTAGCATAATAATCCTGTTTGACCAAACAGTGCACAACAACATTCTTGGACGACCATCATGGCCGCTGCCAGTACGTCCGGGAACGCTTTGCATGTCGTTCACGGCGCTGACGGATGAACGGCCACTTTGCAGGCTACCTCAAGGTGCCATCTCTCAAGTACTTCCTCGGTTGGGACGACTGACCTGGTCGTTTCAAGGTCGATCCCGCAATTGAGCGATGGAATCGCATGGTACGTTGTTTCGACCAGTCGGCCGGGACGGTGTTCAGACAGTCGCACAGCGAGAAGACGCGTACAAGCACTTCAGGTTCACCCGCCGCACCACCCTGATCTCGCTGACTGGTTTCGTGTTCGTTCCCGGAGCCATCTACTACCTCGCATCACAAACACAGGTGAGGACTGCATTGCTCTCGTCCATGTTCCATGGCTCAGTATGTCTCTATCGTAGCTCAAGTACAAGTGGACGGGCAAGCGGAGAGGGGAGTCTCTCACTGAGCACTGAGGGTTCTAGGGTAGATGTAGGCTCTGTCCACGCGAATATACCGTCTAGAATCGCTTGCAGAGTTGTATGGCGATCTTGCAGCCCCCACCGACGAGCGTACTCAAGAGGGCGTGAGCTGGGGCTCGTTGTGAATGATGCTCGACGGCGGTGTCGAGGTGTTCGAGTTCGTCGTCTCGGAGTTCTTTGACGACGTCTCGTAACAAGGGCACGCTAGGGTGGGATGACGGTAAAGACTCGAACTCTTGGAGTTGGCTAACAGAGACGTGAGCGGGGAAGCGGGACGCGTAGAGAGACGTACTCGTCGTAGTGTTCGCCGATGACAGTTTCGACGGCTTCGGTGCAGGCCATGGCGGCCTCTTTGCCCATTAGGGCGGTGACGACGCCGAGGCCGTATCCAGCAACCTTGGCCACGTCGGAGAGCATCGTGGGCCGCACCTGATGTTGAACCTGAAGCTTGTCCATGACGAGCAGGTGTCGTTTCTCCTGGTCCCACATTTCCTGCACCAAGGACGTCGAGCGACAGGGCCGTGCGCAAGGACCGTGCAAGGCGCACCTGAATCAATGGGCCGACGGTTGGGTCGTGGCCGAGCACGGCCATCTGCCCCTTGTAGATGTAGTTGGCGGCGATTTCGCCCGCCTGATCGACGCGGAGCGCGCTGTGGAGGACCGCGCGCTGGTTCTTGGAGAGGCCGGGCGGGGTGGAGGAAAGGGCGGGGAGATGGGCGCTGGCGGGGTCGGTGAATGCGGCAGATGCCCTGGTGGACAAGGCGCGGACGAGTCGGGATCGAGGTAGCATGATGCAGTCCGACGTCGTCTTGGCCGCTCCCGGAGACGTGTCGCGCACGCACAAGATACCTCTGCACGACGTGAACAAGATCGTGTCCGCCGTCTGCCGCGAACACGCACGACCCCCTCGTCCTCTGCACACCTTCCTCGCCGATCCCCATGAATCCTTCACGACGGGCGACTCAGAGCTCGACGTTGTCCTCGGCGGCGGGATCACGACCGCCATGGTCTGGGAAGTCGTCGGCGAGAGGTATGCCATGTCCCCCCATGTCTCCGTACCAGCTAAGCCGTCTGGCCCAGCGCTGCGGGCAAGACCCAGCTCGCCCTTCAGCTCTCCCTCCTCGTCCAGCTACCCCGCGACCTCGGCGGCATAGCCGGCTCCGCCTGCTACATCACCGTCGCTTCCCGTCTCCAAACCTCCCGTCTACAGCAGATCCTGCACGCCCATCCCATCCTCTCCTCTTCGCTCTGCTCCCTTGCCGACGTGCAGACCGTCCAGACGCCCACCATACCCAGGCTCATCCACGTCCTCTCGACGTTCCTCCCAAAATACATCGACGACGCATCCAAGAATCCCTCCTCGCAGCCCCTCAGGCTCGTCGTCGTCGACGCTCTCCCAGAGCTCTTCCACTCAGCCGGCAAAACCACCACAAAATCCCTCGTCGAGCGTGCCCGCCAGCTCTCCGAGATATCCTTTCACCTGCACCATCTCGCACACAAGTACCGCA
>JBBPMC010000566.1:0-20215 GCA_038090115.1 Strobilomyces echinocephalus | reverse complement strand
TCGGGCGTAGCGGAGGTGTGGTGACGCGGGTCCCTTGCAGATCGTCGCGGTTCAAACACCGTGCTGGTCATGACGGCCTCTTCGCAGTCCGCTGCTCTGGTCAGCGAGTTTCTGTCCACCATGGACGTCGATGAACCGAAAGGTCAACGGGGGAGGAAGATGATGGAGTCGAAGCTGCGCCGTTATCTCTACTGGAAAGGTAGACTTACAGGCCAGAAGAACGGCAAAAACGGGATTCCTGCGCAAGTCGAGAAACCAGCGCCAGGAGCATCTGAGGGTCGGGGTTCTTCTGGAGTGAGCGAAGCGCTGCAGAAGAAGGACAGGGAAAGGGCGACGAGGGGAGTGAATCGACGAAGAGTTCGTGGTGGTGCTCCATCGTCTGCGGGGCCCAGTCGACCCAAGGAGGGGCCTAGACCTGAGGAGGTGATCGTACTGGACGACAACGAAGACATCGCTACCCTGTGAGATCTCGCGTCCTCCTTTCGTTGGGAATCTTTTGATCTCAGTGCGCGCATTCATTCAGCCTCGCATCGCAGAGTTCGTCCTTCATCGACCTCACGGTCCCTGACGGGGACGTGGAGCTGCTCGAGGGGATGCTGGCAAGCCAGTTCGACGCTGACTTTGACACGGAATATGGCATACTCGCGCCTCAACAGACCGTGATCGTGCGTGCATACTCGGACGACACAGACGACCAAGTCCTGGCGGAGATGCAACCAAATTTCATAGTCATGTTCGAACCAAGCCTCGAGTTCGTGCGTCGCATCGAAATGTATCGCAATTCGAGCCCAGGTCTGGGCGTGCGGGTTTATTTCATGGTGTATCAGCTGAGCTGCGAGGAGCATAAGTATCTGGCGGGACTCAGGCGCGAAAAGGAGTCCTTTGAGCGTCTCATCAAGGAGCGGGGTGTGCGTATGATTTCCGGCTTACGCGTCCCCACTTAACGCCCCCGTGCAGTCGATGCTGCTTCCGATCCACGAGGACAAAAGGCTTGGGAGTAAAACTGGAGAGCAAATTATTAAATCCATCAGTTCTCGTCTAGCAGGCGGGCGAAACGAGCTGACTGCACAGGCCTCCCAGGTAGGTCGGTGCCCGTTTTTGGAGTCGCCTAAATGCCGATCTTTGGCTAGGTTATTGTTGACATGCGAGAGTTTCGGTCGACGCTTCCTTCGCTGCTACACGCCTCAGGTCTCTTGGTTATCCCTGCGACGCTGACCGTAGGTGATTACGTTCTTACGCCAGACATCTGCGTTGAACGGAAGAGTATACCTGACCTCATCTCGAGTTTCAACAGTGGGCGGCTGTGCGTTGTTGTCCTGCTGTATCCGTATTTCTAGTTGACCCAGCTCCATTCACAAGATATACGCAGTGTGAACTGATGTCAGTGCACTACAAGCAGCCCGTCCTGCTCATCGAGTTTGAAGAAAACAAAGCATTTTCGCTCGAGGTGCGTTTTTTCCCGTCTGCGTGTGAACGAGCATGAATGCTGCATATAGGCCGTCTCGGAGGCGAGCAAGGCGTACGCAAAACAGTCAGGAAAGCAAGGCTCGAAGAAGGCCAGTGCGCCCACCGACTCTGAGCGAGGGCCGCCGTCGATCCAGTCTAAACTCGTGCTACTCACACTCCACTTTCCCCGGGTGCGCATCATCTGGTCGTCGTCTCCATACGCGACCACAGACATGTTTCACGACCTGAAAGCAAACAACGGGGAACCGGACCCGACGCGGGCCATCGCGATCGGGGCAGAAGAGGATCCGGACGCGGGCGCGGGGGTGAATGCAGCGGCAGAGGAACTGTTGCGATGCATACCCGGGGTGACTGGCAAGAACATCAAGTACGTGATGAACAAGGTGGGGAGCGTGCGCGAGCTGTGCGAGTTGAGTCGGGAGGAGGTTCGGGCGATATTGGGGGTCGAGCCGGGGAATCTGTGCTGGGAGTTTATGCATCGGGGGGAGCGGACGCGGAGGGGCGGGTGAGCCGACCGCCTTCAGAAGCTTCAATCTCGTCGGTGGTGTTTCTACTGCTACGTACTACGCGAGTTCGATGATAAGGGCGCTTTCGCGGCATGCCCCGGGTCGCACGACCGTCGATTGCTCGTGGGAAAGCGTTGCGCAAGTTTTGTCACTACCTCGGCGTCGGTCCGGTGGGAGTTGGGACTCGACCAGGATGTTCATATGACTCCCAGCATGTCCATCGACATCGACCAGTCCATCCATGTCGTCCCCACTTTCACCCTCGAAAGTGGCCGCGTCATCAGGGACGTCCCCGTCGCGTACAAGACCTGGGGTCGTCTCAACGAAGCCAGAGACAATGTCATGATCATCTGTCACGCCTTCACCGGCAGCGCAGACGTCGAAGACTGGTCCGTGCCTCTGATTTTCTTTAAAAATATACTATGGACGACGACGTTCTAGGTGGGGCCCGCTCATGGGCTGCGGAAAGGCGTTTGACCCGCATCGATTCTTCATCTTCTGCGCCAACGTTCTCGGTTCGCCGTACGGCACCGCGTCCCCGGTCACGCTCAATCCAGACACTGGTCGTCCGTATGGCCCCGAGTTTCCGCAGACAACGATCCGCGACGACGTCCGGTATGCCCCGTCCGTTCTGATGATGCGCGCCCTTTCTTATCTCCCGTCCCACGGGGCAGACTTCACAAGCACGTGCTCGACCATCTCGGGGTGTCGCGCGTCGCCACCGCCATCGGAGGCTCTATGGGTGGCATGGCCGTCCTCGAGTGGCCCCTCTGCAGCCCCCCCGGCTACGTCCGCCACATCGTGCCCCTAGCCACCTCTGCCAGACATTCTGCGTGGTGCATCAGCTGGGGCGAAGCCCAGCGCCAATCTATCTACAGCGACCCCGACTACCATGACGGCTACTACGTATCCCAGCCCACCTCGGGCCTCGCCGCCGCCCGCATGGCCGCGCTCCTCACCTACCGCTCGCGCGACTCGTTCGAAACCCGGTTCGGCCGACGTCCGCAGGTCCCGCCTGCCTCGGACCTCAACGGTCACGGCCACCCCGAGGCTAAGCCCGCCTCGCCTCTCATATTCTCCGCCGCCGATCGGGCCCTCATCGCGCACAACGAAGGCCACCAGCGCGCCTCGCACTCGCACTCGCACTCGCAGGCCCATTCCCCGACCCAGACGACGCCTCACTCGCCCGCTTCGGATGCCGCGTTGTCACCGTCCTCCTCGCCCCCGTCCCCACGCATCTTCTCGGCCCAGTCGTACCTCCGCTACCAAGGTGCCAAGTTCGTCGCCCGGTTCGACGCCAACTGCTACATCCACATCACGCGCAAGATGGACACGCACGACCTCGCCAGAGGGCGGAGCTCCCAGTTCTCGTCCGCTGTCTCTGCCTCTTCGGCCACCAACGGCCACGCCAACACCGATCCCGACTCAGAAGCTCAATCTTCCCTCGCGGCCGTCCTCTCCACCCTCCCCCCAGCGCTGATCATCAGCATCGAGACGGACGGCCTGTTCACGCCCTCGGAACAGCGCCAGCTCGCGACGCACGTCCCGCGCGCCGAGCTTGTCATCATTCCGTCGCCCGACGGGCACGACGGGTTCTTGCTTGAGTTTGAGCGGATCAATGCGCACTTGCTCGCTTTTCTGAGGCACGAGTTGCCCGAGTTTTACGCCGATGATGGCAAAGGTATGAACGGCGGTGGTGAGGACTTTGAGGTGAAAAAGCCGAGCCTCTTTGGCGAGGCTGAGGTGGACGTGACGAGGTGGTAAGGCGGAGGGAACCGCTCCTCTTTCAGTCTTGTTTTCTTGGTCCTCGGCAGCGACGTTTTACGTGGACGCATGATACATACATCTTGGCTATATGTTGTTGTACCATCCAACTGGTACTTATAGATCACGCTGCTCGAGTCGGGCGGGGGTCTCACCCTGTCCTTGTGCGGGAGATTACAATGAATATCATTGGACATATATGTAACCGATACACTAGACATTGGACACAGCGTGAGATTCAGACAAGGGGCATGCCAGGGTGAACGATGGTAGGAGGGAGAAGAACGGACGTTGAAATGAGCGAGATGCGGGGCGCGGTAAAACGAAAGACAAGGATGGCCTAGATCCAGATCCGGAACAGGGGGGTATAGGGCAAAAACAAGAATCAAAAACAAAAAAGAAGTCGCCTGCGTGACGTCCACGAAAAACCAACCGAACTAGTCAGAACCGCCTCGACCCGCCGCCGACCAGACCCTCGATCGAATGATGCTCGAGCTCGTTTCGCGCCTTGAGGATCGACGCGTGCATCTCCTTCATCGCGTTTCCCAGCTTGACGCCGAACCGACTCAAAATGTCCCTCTGCCACGCGTCGTACTTGGCGTTCACCCGCGCCTGCACCTGCTCGTAGTCGACGACGCACACGCCAAAGCTCCGCTGCGTCTCCGACGTGTCGAACGTCGATCGCGCCTTCTTGATCTCGGTCAGTAGCTGTTGCCAGTGCGCTAGCGAGTCGCCCAGCCGATTGAAGACGTATTCGGCTTCGAGGTCCCAGAGAGATTGGAATTGCAGCCATTTCGCGACGTAGTCTTTCAGTTGTTGGACCTTGAGCTCGATGAGGGAGAACGGCCGCTCCAGCGTGTTGTCGGCAAAGTGCGTCAGCTGTCGCGACCGCACGTCAGCACGACCGGCAAACGCATACAAGGAGAGTTCACTCACGAGAGAGGTGTAGGTCGTTTCAGAGGTGAGGTTCCGTTGCATCTGCAAACCAATCTCGTACCTCGAACTTTGGATACGTCGTAATCGACAAATGACACCTGTCCATCGATTAGCCTTATTGCCACACCGGACCGAAACGTCGCTCACCGAGCCAGTCGTGTAGTTGCTTGATCCACGTCGAGCGCGCATACTCTATTGGAGGGTCGAGGAAAATGACTTGGTTTTGTATCCGAATCTCGTGCACGATTGGTTTCACGGTCATGTTTCCTTCCAGCATCTACGAAGACTTCGAAAAACGTTTCATATCTGTAGCATGACCACATACCTTTTCTTCCCGAGCACCCTTTCCGGTTCGTCGTTTGCTGGCCGATGGTAGGGCATCACGGCGAGTATCTCCGTCGTCCGTCCGATCAAATTCAGAGCACCACACTTGAATAATGTGTGAGAGACGCTGCAATAGTATGGCCTCTATCCGCTTGTCCAGTTCTGCCACCCAATGTTCCAAGTTGGCATAACCCTCCAAATTCAACCGGTCGATCTGTGCAGAAAGGAAAAAAAAAGATCAGCGCGACATGCTCCAGAAGAGTTAAAAGCCCATACTGCGGCCTGAATCTTGCTCAACAGTTCCGAAAAGGCTTCGTGGGTATACCCACACGTCGCCAGGTCCTCCACTGCGCGGGAAATGTCCCGGTACAAGTCGATCACATTGTTCGTCTTGTCCTGCAGCACCGAAACCACGCTCGCGAACTCGCGGACGAATTGGATGTGTCGGTTGTCCCGCCCGTCGGCGCCGGACACAAAGCGGGCCGTATCGTATTGGTTCACGAAATAGTCCCACCGGATGCTCATCCCTGCGAATCTTCGGTCGAGCTAGAACGCGAAGACGACGAGAGACAACGAACCCTTGGCAACCATTCGTTGAGCTTCGTTGCGGTACTCGGCGACCAGCCATTCAATCCCTTGGTTATGCTCCACCAAGTCCAGTGTCTGACCGTACGTCCGGACCGTCTCCATGAGCGAAACGGCATGTGGATACACCCTCTTGGCATCCTTGGCCATGTTCGTGATCATGTGGGGAACCTGGAAATTGAGCCACAGCAAATTCCGGACTTCCTTGAACAACGTGATCGTCTGCGGGTCGAAGTTGACCGCGAGCTGGAACCCCCCACCGCGCAATCGAACGATCTCGAACAGTCGTCCGTTGACGGCCATGTCACGTCGGTTGATGTCGTGCAGCCATGCCTCGAAGACTGGTCGGGTGTCGAGCTTCTTGCGGAAGGCGGTAGATTCGGATTGAAGCTTTTGGCCCTCCGCGTAGAGTTCCCATCCTTTTCCAAGGACGTCCTCCACACGCTTCATGTATGTCAACAGTTGTCGCTCGATTTGCCTGGCCCAGATGATCGCCCCAGCTATTGGGGGAAGGTCACGCATTTGAGACATGTGATATGCTTCCGAGAATCGATATTGGGTTTTAAACTATCGAGGACGTCAGTAGCAGTAGTTTCAATAAAAACCGCAAAGCTCGCCTTATCATGTAGACGTTTGATGTCCTCTTTTACAGAGTCGATAAGCTGTGTTTGGTACTCTTGAATGGCACCTCGGATCTGGGAAACGGATATGGTTCGCACGTACCGCAAAAGTTTACGAGAGGGCATACCTTGGGTCGAACGAACAGAGCATTGAACTTGGAAAACACTCTAAACATCTCGTTCGCATTGCGTGCAGTTCCTAGCCTATCGCGCAGCCTTGCAATGATTTGATTCTCCACCCTCGCTACCCGTTCGTTGTATGCGTTTTCAGCAGCAACCCATATTTCAGTGCCCTCTGGCGGAAGATCAATGTCATTGCTCTGGTCAAATACGGAAGGTGTCGACTCACCGACGGAGACGTCCAGCACGTCGATCCGCTTAACTACTTCATATGCTTCTTTCACCTCTTCTTCCATATCCATCCCACCAACTTCCTTTGTGACACTTCCCAACCCCTTCGTCGGACCCGTCATCACAGCGAGTTGCTCGTGTTGTTTCCTCCAATCCTTGAGATATCTCGTCCGCTCCTGCAGCTTGGCGTGCGCGGAAATCACCTTGATTGGAATGAACTTCTCTGATCGTCTTCTCGTGACTTCACGGGCAACATTGGTGAACTCCTTGATAAGATCGTCCCACGCGCGGAAAATGTTCATCGTCTGGGAGAGCAATCGATCGAACGTCTCGTACGGCGTGTACGGCAGTCGGTGTGATGTCAGTACGCGAAGTAATTGGTCATTGAAATCTCGAGAGATAGCCTCTACGAGAGGGAGGGCACGTCGAATCGGATAGGGTGATAGCTTGAGCTTCCGGTTAATGTGACCAAAAATCAGGATAAGCGACTCTTGTATCTTGTCGAGGTCCGTAGCCGAGAGAAGTTCGTTCAGCGGGAAGTCTTTCATCAACTGGTTGTACTTGTGTACTGGGTCGTGAACGGATGAGACGTGCCCTTCGCGCAAACATCCGCAGAATACTCACCGAGATCCGTGGAACTATTCAGACCGGTGTCCGCAATAAAACTAACCGTCGCGTGGAACCGTTTGGCGTTCCTTAGGCACTCCATGACCATATTCACTTCTTCGGTCCGTAGTTGAGCCTCGATCCCCTCCAATGCTCTCTCCAAGCTCAACCAGAAGTTAATCTCTTGGGACGCAGTTCCGGATGACACATCACGGGTAAGCTTGGTGACCGCTTGAATGGACTTGATCCACGCATTCACGTGCGCGTGCAGGGTATTCAGAAACGAACTGTCGTTAAGAAGCTTTGCAGGTATGTGCGATATATTGGGTCTTTGACCCATCGCCTGAGCCTTGGACGCGAGTCAGCCAAGATATAAACACTCGGGAAATCACCAGACTTGTTCGACAGCCCGCTGGATCACGGGATGGATGATGAGGTGCGTTTCTGGTATTTCAACGTTCTGTTGGAGGTGTAAAAGGGACAACTCGAGCTCCGCGAACTTCTTTTTCGTCATGGGTATTCCTATGCCGCATGAAGTTGATGCGGATTAACTCGACGATATGGGCTTACCCATTTTACCGTCGCCATCCTTGCCGCCCCCCCGGGTCCCAACGAAAGCATCGAACCACGGCTTCACACCACAACTCACGACGGCATGTAAACTTTCGTATGGCGTCTCATCACCCCCAAATAAATTCAGTATATGCAGTTGGGCAGCTAGAGGAACGAGGGGATCCAAGGTCGGATGGCGCTTGATGAGGGCGAGCGAAGTGACGTTCGCAGGAGAGTAATCGAGTCGCGAGGTAAGCTGATAGTAGAATCGCGGAGGGGCGTCCTCTGTCGTGCGTCAGGTTCGATCTGTGCCAAAGCGGAAACCTTGTGGCTCACCCTCTGTTTCTTCCTTCACCTTGACGATGTAGATGACGCCCCCGCCTTCCGTCGCGAATCTCGAAACTTTCTCCTCGAATTCGTCGTCGAAAAGAGAGACGAGTTCCTCCGGGTATGCGCCGAGCACTGGGGGTAAAAGAGAAAGAAGATACGAACGAAAAAGAGAGACATCGAAGGGAGGGGGTGGGTCGACGGGGCCGTCGTTGGGGGGCACGCCGTTGGACGTGGAACTAGTCAAGGGCGGGGCCGAGACAGACCCGTTGGTCGTTGCCATGCTGTGTTGGATCGTCACTGGTCGTGTGTTGGGTCTATCAAATTGCTCGCGGACACTTGTTGTCGTCGACGCCGCTGCGGTTGCCGTCACCGTTCGCGATGATGAGCGGACGCGTCTGCGAGGGCGCTGTGGTCGTCATCGGCAAAACTCCCACGCAGGATAAGTCCCATAAAGGATTTAGCAAAATAAATCGCTGAAATGCTATTGCTGAAGTAAGCACATTAGCATGACTCGTTAACTCCATTCTTGCGACGCGACCCACTGCTGTTCTCTCCTCTCTAAATCGCTTGGCTGAAGAGAACATGGACCAAACGAACTCAGATAATGGACCCAGGAAGAGGCCAAGGTTGGACGACGCCGTTTTCAAAGGTGGGGTTTTTTTTAAGCACGTCACAGCGCGGCAATTAATTTGTTTTTAGTTCCTAGCCTACCTCTCCCGCGAAGTGGTACGTCCAGGCAGCGAGGTCCAGAGACCCCTTCCAACCCAGGCGGCCTGTCCGAAATTGCTCGGAAGAGACTGGAGGAGCACAGGAGGAACAGGGAGAGACAAAAAGGTCAGCTGTGTGCATATTCGGACGTGTTCTACCATTTATCTATTTATCCAGAGGGTTTATCCGCCTCCCGGGAACGCAAGGCGGATGGACCAGGTCTCGGCGAATTTCAACGCCGACTGAACAGAGACGATCGAGGATGGGCAGGTCGCTCTAGAAGGGAGTGGGATTCGACACCACGCAGTCAGCGAGGCAGTCGTGAGCGCGACCGTGAAGCGCCGAGCATCCGCATACCTAACGTTGGATGGGAGTCGACCCCAAGACGAAGTCGGGACGCGGAGGAGACAGGATGGGGAGAAGCCAAGAATAGAGCATGGGATGCTCCGACGCCCAGAGTTCTTCGAGGGGCAAGCCCGGAGGACGACGGTCTTTATGGTGTCGACATGCGAGAGTGGGAGGAAGAGCAAGTTCGACTGGATCGGGACTGGTATAGTGGTGCTGAGGAGGGTGGTGTGGCTGGTGACGAAGGACACAATCCGCTTGCTCAGTACGAAGATTTAAGCGTCATCAAGGAGGTGGAGATCGCAACGAAAGCAAGAGTGAGTCATGGCTTTCCTCTTTTTTCAAGGTCGATTCTTATCCGATGGCAGAAGAAAATTTCGGCCAGGCAGGCCCAGTACGTGAGTGCTCTGTGCCACTGTAACACGCTACCTCATTTGCTGAGCAACGTCTAGAATGCCGACAATGACTTGTGGGAAGCCAACCGCATGGTGACATCTGGTGTCGCTACTCGTAAAGAGCTCGACCTTGATTTCGAAGACGAGTCAGAATCAACAGTACATGTCATGGTTCATGATCTCAAGCCCCCATTCTTGGATGGCAAGACGATTTTCACGAAACAGTTGGAGCCTATCAACCCCATTCGGGATTCAACAAGCGACATGGCTGTCTTCTCCAAGAAAGGTAGCACCCTCGTGAAGGAGAAACGAGAACAAGCCGAGCGCGCGAAAGCCGCTGCCAAGCTTGCTTCTTTGGGCGGAACCTCGTTGGGAAACATCATGGGAGTCAAGGACGAGGAGGCTGAAGCCGACGGTGCGTTTACAGTCTGTTTCCGAAGCTTGTCGAGTTGGACATTCACCTAGTTTTTTGTTTTCTGTGCATCAACAGCTGCCGCCGAGAAAGCAGCCGCCTCTGGGGAAAAGGAGAACTACAAAGGAGATTCGAAGTTTGCTAGTTATCTGAAGACGTCGGCTGGGGTCAGCTCCTTCGCAAAAAATAGGACTCTCAAGGAACAAAGGGAGTATCTACCTGCATTCGCGTGTCGAGAAGAATTACTGAAGGTTATCCGGGAGAACCAAGGCAAGTATTCCAGTCGTCAGTTGGTGGGAGTTCTAACGACGGGACTTGATCAGTCGTCATCGTTGTCGGCGAGACGGGGTCTGGAAAGACTACACAGTTAGCGCAGTTCCTCTACGAGGACGGATATGCCTCTTTTGGCATCATCGGTTGCACGCAACCACGCCGTGTTGCAGCAATGTCCGTCGCAAAACGTGTCTCCGAAGAGATAGAGGTATGTCAGCGATGTCTGTGGCTTCTGGCTCCTAAGTTGTTTGCAGTGTACGCTCGGAGGGCTCGTTGGTTATGCGATTCGATTCGAAGATTGTACATCGTCGGAGACGAAGATCAAATGTGAGTACAGCGACGTGTACTCTGCTCCCAGATAACATCTTGTTGCCTAGACATGACGGATGGTGTGCTACAACGAGAGTCCTTGAATGAAGGTGACCTGGATAGATACAGTGTGATCATACTTGATGAAGCACATGAACGATCACTCAGCACAGATGTTCTGATGGGTCTTTTGAAGAAGAGTAAGTTCATAACGCCATATAGCAGCATTCATTGCTCATAGAGCTGCGTAGTTCTATCGCGACGTCGCGATATGAAACTCATTGTCACGTCCGCCACCATGAACGCTGAGAAGGTGAGACCTGACGTCTTCTGCACTACTGAACGAACTGCTTATCACGACATAAGTTTTCCGGGTTCTACGGAAATGCCCCGACGTATACCATTCCGGGCCGTACTTTCCCCGTCGAAATATACCATTCGAAATCTCCATGCGAAGATTACGTGGACAGCGCGGTCAAGCAAGTTCTCCAGATTCATCTCTCGTTACCCCAAGGGGACATTCTTGTCTTTATGACTGGTCAAGAAGACATAGAAGTCACTTGTCAAGTTGTTCAGGGTTTGTGCTTCTCCTCAAAAATTTTATTCATTCTCACTATCTGCAGAGAGGCTTGAACAATTGGATGAGCCACCGCCTCTGGCAGTGCTACCGATCTACTCCCAGATGCCGGCTGACTTGCAGGCCCGCATCTTTGAGCCCACAAGTGATGGCCGTCGCAAGGTTATTGTGGCCACGAACATCGCGGAAACATCCTTGACAGGTGAGGCTTCCATTTTCTGCGTGTCTGACGCGCACTCATAGAATAAAAAGTCGACGGTATCCTGTACGTCGTGGACGCGGGGTATTCCAAGTTGAAGGTTTACAACCCGAAAGTCGGTATGGATGCCCTTCAGATTACGCCTGTGAGTCAGGCCAACGCGAATCAACGAACGGGTCGTGCTGGCCGAACAGGCAATGGGTTCGTTGATAATGAATGAACCGTTTTGTGTCTTTTCCTGACGAACTTGTAGCTTCTGCTATCGCTTGTATACGGAGATGGCTTACCGAAACGAAATGTTCCCCAACACCATACCTGAAATTCAGCGGACAAACTTGGCAAACACCGTTTTATTGTTGAAGTCTCTAGGTGTCAAGAACTTGTTAGAGTTCGATTTCATGGACCCCCCACCTCAGGCATGCCAGCAGTCATCCATTTCCAGACGTAGTGCTGACGAACACTCAGGCGAACATCATCAACTCGATGTATCAACTTTGGGTTCTCGGAGCTCTCGACAACGTTGGTGACCTGACTCCAGTCGGACGGAAAATGTCTGACTTCCCCATGGAACCATCGATGGCCAAGATGTTGATCGCCTCCGTGGATTACAAATGTTCTGCGGAGATGCTCACGATCGTTTCCATGTTATCGGTACCCAGCGTCTTTTATCGGCCAAAGGAGCGGATGGAGGAGGCGGATGCTGCCCGCGAGAAGTTCAATGTGCCAGAAAGCGACCACTTGACCCTCTTGAATGTTTTCAACCAATGGAAGAGTCACAAGTGGGCTTTGACCTCTGACATCGCTGCTTTCATTCACTAACTGCTCCACAGCTTCCGGGATGACTGGGCTACGCGTCACTTTTTGCATCCCAAACTTCTGAGGAAGGCTCGGGAAGTTCGCGCGCAACTCGACGATATCATGAAATTTCAGAAAATGGAGACCATATCCTGTGGAACTGATTTTGACATCTTGAGGTGCGTGTCGTCGTCTAGCAAGCGTATGGGACACGATCGAACAGACGGTGCAGGAAAGCGATCACTGCTGGATATTTCCATCAAGCTGCTCGTGTCAAAGGTATTGGGGAGTATGTGAACATCCGAACTGGCCTACCAACACACCTACATCCCACTAGTGCGCTCTATGGGTTAGGCTGTAGGCATTCATTACATATTGCACTTGTCACACGTAGAGACTCATTTTTTTTCTAGACACGCCAACTTATGTCGTGTATCATGAGTTGATTCTCACTTCGAAGGAGTATATGACGCAGGTTACGGCCATCGATGCATACTGGTTGGGTGAGTGAACCCTAGAATTCGAGGAATTTGTCCCTCACTCACAGCTATCAGCTGAGCTTGGATCCGTGTTCTACTCTGTCAGGGAGAAGAACTTTGACGATGGTAGTTCGAGACGCAGGGCTGACCGCGAATTCTCCAAGAGAGCTGAATTGGAGAACCAGATCAAGAAACAGAGGGAAGAGTAAGTCTTGTCGTTAGAGTGGACGGCACCAGCTGACGACTACTGCAAATCCCAGGACTGCCAAGAAAGATACCGAGCAAGCCTTGGCAGTCAAGACTTCAAGCGGCGGCTCGCAGATCATCGTGCCTGGGACGCCGAAACATCCCGGATTGCGGGTGGGGCAGACACCGCGCCGGCGAGCGGGTATATGAGTGCGTTCCAAGGGACTTTTTGTATCCATCAGGGGGTCGATAAATATACGCGGGCATCGTTACGTCGTTACCGGGCCTAGATACGAAAACTCGATGAGACACTCGGCTTTGCAACCCGGGTCTCTACATCATGCTGCTGGCAGGACCTCCATCCATCCCACTGACGTCTCCCTCAGGCTGAGAGTGACATGGAAACTTGGGGATATCCTGGATCCGAGCATCCACCGAGTCAAGGCAGGTTGCTGTCCTCCTCGCCGTTGGACATGCTCGTTCGGCGTACATCATCCCGACGCAAGGCAACGACGAGGCAGTGGCAAACTCAGGGTAGTGAAAGCTCCGCAGTAGTACCCGCATCTCTCCAGCCTTGGCGCCATCGACCTCCATCGGCGAGCTCTCACGTGGTATCGTCGCCGCCCCGGGGACCGCCACGCGTCCCGGATTTCCCGTTGTTGCACTCGAACTTTCGAAGTTCGACGACGGGCGGGGTGACGAACGTATCTGGGCCGTATGTCGGCCAGAATACCAAGTCCTTGTCTTTCTTGTCGTTTTCGGACGATTGTGAAGACTCGGGTCCGGAAGAGGACAACGATTACGAACAGCAACGTCAGCCGGCCCGGGGGTCGAGCAGCCACAACCACATTCCTTTGACTTCCACCCATCGCGTGTCGCAAACTGACTCTGACTTATGGCCGCAAGCCAATTCTGACCCCCAAGATCCGATGCATACCCCACTACCGACCGTCGTCGTTTCCTCCCCACAAGATGACGCGCTGTGTCCTAGCGGTCCCATGCGTCAACCGACAGTGTCCCAGGGTGGTCCACGACTCAACTTTTCGAGGCCAGGCAGACCGCCTATACTCTCCTCCGAGGAGCAGAAGCGACAAGTGCTCGAGCGCAACGCTCGGCGGCACAACTCGCCCAGGACGGGTCCCACACCGTCGTCATTGAGCCCCGTCACCCCCCAAACTGGCATGTGTCCCGACCAGCTACATGCTAACTGTCTTTCACCGAGCGAGCCACCTAACACATCGTTCTCGTTGGGGTATCTCCATCCTGGCGGCATTCACGCGTCCCACCCTCCAGGCCAGGCCACGCTCCCCTCGCATCCCCCGTCGCTGAGACCAGGGTCGAATCTCAGCCTGTACTCTAACTCGTATTCGTTTTACCAGCTGGACAGCGCCGCGCCGTCACCGACGCCTCCATCCCCTCAGTCTACTCCGGACGAATCACCGTCGACCAGTCGATCCGTGTCAGCCGAACCCCAGACCCCGGAGGATTACCTCCAACTCGGAATACAATATCACGAAGCCGACCAACTCAGGGACTCTGCCACGTATTTCGAGAAGAGTGCCAAGGAGCAGGGTGGGTGCGGCGTCGGGATGTTGATGTGGGGTCTCACGCTGAGGCACGGGTGGGGATGCGAGAAGAACGAGAAGAGCGGGTTCAAGTGGCTGACCAAGGCTGCCGAGTCAGCCGTGCAGGACCTGGAGAAGGCGAAGAAGGGATTGGACATCAAGGGCGTCAAGGTGGGTCGGCCGTTGTTTGCGCCGCGATGTTGGATCGCTCACACCGGGCGACAGGAAGAGCTCGTGCTTGCCATCTATGAGGTCGGTCAATGCTTCTTTCAGGGTTGGGGCGTGGCGAAAGATCAGAAGATGGCCGTCGTACGTGACTGATCGGTTGATGCCAGTCGAGGTTCTGATGAGATGGTACAGAGCTATTACAGGGTGGCTGCAAAGTTGGGGGATGCCGATGCACAGCAAGATCTAGCTTTTTGTCTGGCCAACGCAAAGGGATGCAAGAAGGATAAGAAGGAGGCTGCAAAGTGGTATCGCGCTGCAGTAAGTCTGGTCTCTTTCTTGCTCCATCGCGTGTGATCTCAGGGATGGATCCAGGTCGCACAAGGCGTCAGCGACGTCGGGATCGCGTGGATCTACAAAGACAAATACAAAGACTAGACGCCGACACGACCTTGTCGAGACCCCCTCTGGCTTGTAACCGTGATGACAGTTCCCACTAGGTTACTCCGCGCGGAGCAGTGTGGACGATTGATTTAAGAGACGCATTCAGGATATTTGTTGCACTTATACCCCGTGAATATCGGTTGCAGAGACGATCGAGGACGGCGATTACTTGCGAGTTAATCTGATCAAATGTACAGACCCCCTCCGTTCTGCTCGCGCCTCTTTCCGTGTTCGTCGTGCGACCGGCGATGAGCTTGGACCTGGATGATGAGTCTCCACGGCACCATGACTTGGCCGACGAATCTGCCTGTAGGAGTGTCGGTACCGAGGATGTACTCTTCGGTGTTGAGGAGGAGTATGTTGAGTAGTTGGTCTGTACCGGCGAACGTTCCGATGAAGACGCGGTCGTCGCAGGTGGCGATGCGGACGGTCTCCTTGAGCAGGTTCCTCACCGCCGCGATGGCAGGCGTGTCTGAAGCCATATGTCCGTGACACGTCACACTGCTGTCACACACCCTGGAACTGCAATGAACCCGTTTGAAAGTGGACCGTCGTTGAACATGCAAGGTCAGTACGACTCTCACAACACCCACAAGTACTCCGTCATTCTACCGACGTACAACGAGCGCAAGAACCTGCCCATCGTCGTGTGGCTCCTGGCCAACGTCTTTCGCGAGCAGTGCGTATTTCGCCAACGACCATGTCCCCCGCCCCGCTCAGGGTTGCAGTGGGTTAGCATGGGAGATCGTCGTCGTCGACGACGCAAGTCCGGATGGCACCCAAGAAGTTGCCAGGGAGCTCGCCAACGTGTACGGCGAGGATAAAATAGTGAGCGCATCGCTTGCATACATGCTCGTCGTGCTCAACGCGCCGCAGGTCTTGAAGCCACGCCCCGGAAAGCTCGGGCTCGGGTGCGCGCATCAATTACCTTGCTGTCAGACCTAGGTTGATTGCATGCCGGTTGCAGTACTGCATATATCCATGGACTGGACTTTTGTACTGGGGACTTTGTCATCATCATGGACGCCGACTTTTCACACCACGTAGGTGCATCCGTACGATTTGAGTTTACGGGTCTCACTGCTCGGCTAGCCGAAATTCATACCACAGTTCATCAGGTGACGTCCGTTCAACTCGCTGTCTCGAAGCTGCTGATGCCTTATAGGTTGCAGCAGGCGTACAATTTGGACATCGTCACTGGCACGCGGTACCGGTCTACCCCAACGCCTTCTCTGTCAGGGACGCGTCCTGGTGGCGTACATGGGTGGGACTTGAAAAGAAAGTTGGTCTCGAGAGGCGCCAACTTCTTGGCCGCGACAGTGCTCAATCCTGGGGTCAGCGACCTGACGGGTAGCTTCCGGTACGTGCATTAGACACCCTGATCACGACGCGACTGACGTGGCATCAAGGCTTTATCGTCTACCCGTCTTGCGGCACATCATCACGCTCACGCAGTCGCGAGGGTACGTGTTTCAGATGGAGATGATGGTACGCGCCCGCGCGCTTGGATACACGGTGGGGGAGGTTCCGATTACGTTCGTGGACCGCATATTTGGCGAGAGCAAGCTCGGCGCAGACGAGGTGGTTGGCTATCTCAAGGGTGTCTGGTCGTTGTTCGTCTCGGTGTAGCGTATGTGCGCATTGCTTGCACCTGCTATCATCCCCGGGACCTCGCGTGATCGGCCGGCAGTCGGAAGGTACGAACTGGCTTGACTGAGCTCGGCAACGGAAAGGTGTTAGATATTATTACTACGACCTCATACGGTTTACAAGTTTGTTCGCACCAAATCCCGGAATGCAGATCGCATGCACTTTATGAATCGGTATACGTTTCCGGTTTGGTTGAGTTCTCGCAAGAGAATTGGAAGTGCAGGCAATGGCGGCGTCGTTGTTATGACTAGGATGATGCACGTCAGAGCAGTCTGACACGCACAAGAGAGCCTACCATTATATGCCGGAGTAGAGACATCAAGTACAAAGCTAAACTCCCGGTCGACGTCTGCTTCGTCTACATGAGAAAACCGAATGAGGAGTTGGTCCGCCTCGATGCCTTCGATATTGCACTTAAGCCATGACTCGCACGCCGCAAGCTCTGGCTCGAGCTGTGCGGCGTGCTTGTTCAACATCTCTCGCTCAGCGTCCTTTTCTGGGTTCGTTGGGTCGTTTATATGGAGAAGAGAAGACGGGAGCGCACCTCGTCGCAAATTAGAAACAGTGGCACGATACTGTTCGATCTCGGAATCAATGGTCGCGCAAGACTCGCGAAGCGAGGCAAGTTGCCGTTTGAGGGCTGCGACAGATTGTTCAGCGTCACGTTTCTCCTCTTGCTCCTTGGCCAATACTGGGATGCAGTCGGTGAGTGGGTTCATGAGGGTGACGTATAACTTGCCAGCCAGCAGGTCGATCTCCTTCAGCTTGCATTGGCTTATCTCAGCCTCCACTGCTTGTATCCGTTCCGCCAATTTCCTCTTGTCTGTTTCCTGGGCGTCCCTGTGTTTCGTGATCTCGGCGATGGCGCGATTGGTATAGTTGGTGACGGCTTTGAGAAAGTTGGTGGTCGATATTTCGTACGCCTGCAGTCGAAGGTCTACTTGGGGGTTCGGCTGGGCGAGGACGAACGCGAGATCGACGTGAGTGTGTCGCATTGATGAGAGACGCGTTGGTCACGTGAACCACACATGGCCTGCCAGTGGCGACCACTTCGGACGTTCAACACCACGACATCTACATGGACACAGCAAAGGGCATCACCATCGGACTCCGCGACATCCACATGGGTACCGCAAAGGGAGACCGCGGTTGGACCGACGACATTAGCATGGACACCACGAAAGCCGCGACGACCGTGAAACCGTCGGGCTTTCAGCTCTGGGAAAGGGAGCTTCTCGAGAGCTCCGAGGTCAAGCGCAAAGCGACCGTTGCACAACTCTGTGCGTTTCTCGTGCGCGGTCGTTGGCGATGTTCACCGATCGAGGGATCGCAGACTTTCTCGACTACTACTTTCAAAACCTCGGTTATCTCGCTGCTCGCAAGGAACGCCGAGCGCGTTTCGATGCCGATACGGCGAAACGACAGTTGTCTTCGGCAGAGTATTCCAAGGAATTCAAGTCGTACTGCGGCCGCGAACGCGTGCTACTTCGGAAACGTCGCGCCAAACTGCGCGTAGAGCAGTTCCACATTATAGCCCAAGTCGGCCAGGGTGGTTATGGCGAAGTCTTTCTCGCACGCAAGCAGGAAACTGGTGAGGTATGCGCCTTGAAGAAGATGCGAAAACGAACATTGCACAAGATGGATGAGGTAGGACGGCGACGCGTCTTCATCTCCACGCGACATTCAGTCATCGTCGATACCTAGGTTCGACACGTTCTTGTGGAGCGGGATATCCTGACAGCCACCAAGACGCCCTGGTTGGTTCGGCTACTCTATGCTTTCCAGGACAGTCAACACGTGTACCTTGCCATGGAATATGTACCTGGAGGAGACTTTCGTACCCTGCTCAACAACTCCGGAGTGCTAAAGGAGGAACACGCCAGATTCTATATCAGCGAGATGTTTGTGGCCGTCAACGAACTACACAAGCTCGGTTATATTCATCGTGATTTGAAACCGGAGGTTCGCATGTCCATGCTTTATTCGTATCGTTTGATTGCAGCTACCTATAGAATTTCTTGGTCGACGGAACCGGCCACGTCAAGCTCACAGACTTTGGATTAGCCACCGGGGCCTTAAATCCAAAGCGAATCGAGTCGTTGAAAATCAAAGTAGGTCGCTATTTAGGGTGTGGTTCGTTCTACAAAACATATTCGCGTAGCTCGACAAGGTCAAAGACAACCAAGTCGTGTATCGTTCGACCCTTGAAAGGCGTTCCATCTACCGTTCCATTCGACATGAAGACCCTCGTTATGCTGATTCCATCGTGGGTTCTCCCGATTACATGGCGCCTGAGGTCCTGCGTGGGAAGCCATACACCTACTCAGTCGACTACTGGTCCCTTGGATGCATTTTCTTCGAGTTTTTGGCCGGCTTCCCTCCTTTTAGTGGAGGGACCCCCGAGGAAACCTGGACTAATCTGAAAAACTGGACCAAGGTGCTACGCCGGCCCGAATACGACAAGCCAGAAGACCTCATCTTCAATCTCACTGACATAGGGTGGGATGCTGTTACGAGGTACATCTGTATCCATTGTGTCTTGTGATGCTAATTGTGGCACCCACAGGCTTATATCCCACTCAAGTGTTCGATACTCGACTCTTGCGCAGGTAATGAGTCACCCATTCTTTGATGGTGTCAGGTGGGAAGATTTGCGGTCAACTCGGGCACCATTTGTCCCTGCTTTGGATTCGGAAATTGACACTGGATACTATGATGACTTCACATCTCCTGATGACATGGCTAAGTATGCAGAGGTAAAGGAGAAGCAGAAGAATGTGGACAAGGTAAAAGAGAAAGAAGATCCTGCTTCAAGAGGGGTCTGGGTTGGTTTCACATTTGGTAAAAATGGGCCTAGTAATAGGTTGCTGGGTGCTCTGGAGGGGGAGAAGGATAATAGTAGTGTTCTGGCTACAATATTCTAACATGTGATTGGATAGGAGCAGTCTAAGCATACTCATGGGCATTGCTCTCTGTTGTTGAAGCCTCTGAACCTGAGCCTTGAACAACTGATATCCTGATGTATGCACTAGTTTCTCTATCAAAACCAAACCACTAGTGCCTACAATTAGTCTTTGCTTGTTCTAGATCAATAATCAGGAATTGATGATAACTGTAGATTCATCCCTTAGAGCTCTTTGGTAACCTTGTGAAATCAAATTCTCTCTGATTGATCATGTTTGGCCAGTGGCAGAGCTACTCAGTGTGTCTTCCATGTTACAGTTGGAGACTGAATCTGTCATATCCTGACAACTCTGACCCCTATGTGCTCCCTCCGAACCATTTCTGAACCATTTCTGAACCCTTCATGCACCGTCACCTTTGGATCTTTGCACTTCATCTCGGAGTATCTCCCTGACTTTCAGACTTCATCCACACCACCTCCTATTATCTCTGTTTGTACTTTCCTTTTATTTCCTTTTGCTGTGACCTCCATTCTCTGTACCTACAACCCTGTGTTCCACATGCTACCTACAACCCTATCATTCCTCTTGCCACTCCATATGCCTCGTCCCTTCTGTTGCTACAATACTTACAGACCCTGCACCAGGACCATGTGGTCCACTGCATTCTTTACTTCAGACTCTGATCATTACTTAGTATATAATCCCTATGACCTCTGCCATGTAACCTGAGTACAAATATTGACTTAGTTTCCTCCTCACACATCCT
>JBBPMC010000565.1:0-20222 GCA_038090115.1 Strobilomyces echinocephalus | reverse complement strand
CCCTGATGGCCACCCCAAGAAGCCCGGTTTTCTCACCAACCTCGGCAGCTCCCTCCTCATTCGCTTTCAGCACCTCGGAGGGCTTTGCGATCTGGACGACGGGATTTCATCTCACAGAAACGCTGTTCTGCTCACGCCCGATGGCCACCCCGACAAGCCCGGTTATCTCAACAATCTCGGTGGCTCCCTTCTCGCTTATTTCTCACGCTTCGGACAACTCTGCTACCTAGACAGCGGGATTTCCACTTTGAGAGATGCTGTTCAGCTCACCCCTGATGGCCACCCCGATAAACCTTTTCTTCTCAGCAACCTCGGCAACTCCCTTCTCGTCCGTTTTAAGCGCATCGGAGAGTTTCGTGATGTGGCAGACGCACTGTCTGCGTATTCCTATGCTGCTTTAGCTCCTTTCGGCCCCATTCGCATTCGCTTCCACGCATCCAAGAGTTGGATTATGTGTGCCCGGTTCACACGTCATCGCTCCGTCCTCCATGCTTATTCTGTTGCTATCAATCTTCTTCCTCAACTCGCATGGATTGGTCTCTCTCTTGAAGACCGTTACTCTGAACTCATGTCCGGTGCCTCGGATGTGGTCCGTGGCGGTGCTGCGGAGGCATTAGCTGCTGGATACCCAGAACTTGCTGTGGAGTGGCTTGAGCGAGGTCGCTCAGTCGTCTGGAGTGAGCAGCTCAAACTTCGTAGTTCGTACGAAGAGTTGGCGTCCGCTTATCCAGATTATGCTCGTCAACTTCTGAATCTGTCAACTGCATTGGACAATGCCAGTGTCACCCGTGAACAATCCATTTCACTTGAGATTGGGGGTATAGTGGACTGCAAGCCAGAGTCATTGTGGCAAGGTGCTGATCGACACCGTGCGCTCGCGATCGAGCGAGATGATCTGCTACGGGAGATTCGCAAGTTGCCAGGCTTCGACACATTCCTCTGCTACAGACAGTTCTCACAGCTCCGTTCCTCAGCGCATGCTGGTCCGATGGTTATACTAAACGCTGCCGAAAGTCGCTGCGATGCGCTGATTGTGCTTGCCAATGTAGACCATGTCATTCATGTCCCGCTCCTCCATTCCACTTTGCAGCAATTAGCTAATCTTCAGAACACACTGAAGGGTCTCGTTCGTGAAGAAAGGGAGGGTAAAAGGGTAAAAGGAGAAGGTGTCGGATGGGAAACCATTTTGCCCTCCCTGTGGATGTCTATTGTGAAACCTGTGCTAGATGCGCTGGCTTTCTCTGTATGTTATAGTGTCACTGGCTTTCACAGCTAATCCACTCACCTGTCTCCGAGCAGATACAGGGAGATCCTTCACGCATTTTTTGGTGTCCGACGGGCCCTTTTGCCTTTCTTCCAGTTCATGCGGCTGGGCTTTACGACGACCAATATTCCCAACTTGGACACAAAGTGTCCGACTTCGTCGTTTCGTCATATGCTCCTTCTCTTGCCACTCTTGTGCCCTCTCCAAATCGGACGCTTGCCCGCAGCGACAATTTTAACTTCCTCGCCGTTCCTCAGCCCACCAAGGACGGCCAATTGAAGCTTCCTGGGGTAGCCATCGAGCTGGCACACATCCAAGAAGCAGTGCAGAATTTGCCTTCAGCGTGCACCAACCTCATGAAACCCTGCTTTGGCACGGTTGAGGAAGTACTTTCCCTGATGAAGGATGCTGACTGGGTCCACTTTGCATGCCACGGGGTTCAAGACGGGATCGATAGTGGGCTTTGTCTCGCTGATGGTCGCCGTTTGAAGGTTCGGGACATCATCGCAGTATCACGACCACGTGGCGGGCTCGCGTTTCTTTCTGCGTGCCAGACGGCAAAAGGCGAGAAACGCCTCTCCGACGAGGCGATTCACATCGCGGCGGGGATGTTGTTTGCGGGCTACGGCGGAGTGATCGGTACGATGTGGTCGATCAGCGACAAGCTCGCGCCCGGCGTGGCAAGGGACGTATACAGGTACTTGTTTCGGAAGGGCACTCGACCGGATTATCGAGAGGCTGCATACGCGTTGCACGCAGCTATCGGGAACCTGCGAAAGAGTGTCGGCACGTCGTTTGAGGAGTGGGTTCCGTTCATCCATGTAGGCCTTTGAGTGCCATCGCTACCTGCAATGTACTTCAATTATCCTTCAGTCATTTTTTGTCAGAATGAGCTATAATACGTAACACAGTTTTTTTTCGGAGCCTGATAGACGGTTCCAATGGTGTTGTGATAGAATGAGAAGGATATATCACCCATTGAATAACCGAGACCGTTCCTAGTCGGAAATTCGTTCGCGTATTACAATAGCCAGAGTAACTCGTAGGCGATTGGTTCGAGGCGTCATGCGACTCGGAAGAATCATTGCAGATCACGCGGAGCGAGCAGGATGTGGCAGGTTGACTCGGACGAGGTGGTCCCACCCGGACTCTTGTTCACTCTCTACGCGGCGAGGACGTCATCTCGGATGCCTGTCGTAAACTCGAAGTACTCCGTACGTCGTGACGTGAAGGGACGGTCGCTCGTCCGTGGGCATATTTTTTTTGTAGTCATTGTCATTTTCACATCACTGGCTAACGGCGGTTCACCATAAAAGCTGTCTGCGACGCACGCGAGCGTCGGGATGACGGCAGGCTGCGTCCGGTCTCCTCCCCAATGCCATGACAGCGAAGGATCATAAAACTCCTATACAGTAGACAAAACCGGCTTCCGGCGGCCGTCTGCGGCGACCATACACGCCCTTCGTCGATGCTCGCCATCGTTCCTTGAATTCTGCATCATTGATGGGCGATGATAGGATCATTGGACGGACACACGTCAGTTCGAGGCTATACCGTGTCGGAGATGAAGATGAACCGACCTCTATGCATCCAAGTTCGACAAGGGGGATGAAGGTGGCTTATTGTTCGCTCTGGTGACGTCGCAAGAATCGAACATCGTCACTTTGCGAGGTGCGTTATCTGCTTATTGCCAAAGTGACGTACGCGGGGGGGGGGGGCTCAGGTGGATTCGCCACGCGTTGTCTTCCAGGAAGGATGGACCGGGTCGCCGGTACTGCTCTTACAGGCTTTGTCTCGATCTCAGGGAGCTTTCCAGATCGAGTAGACCGATCTCTTGGTCGAGTCGATGGATGTAGAATCGACAAAATAACTTCAGTAACCTTAGTAGATGTGTGTTAGTCTACAACACCAGCGATACAATATCAGACCCGCCTCGTGGCCGGTCGTCGAGCGTCATGCTGGTCCTTGTCGTCGATGCGTGGGTACTCGTCGAGTGCGGCCGAAAATCGAGTAATGGCCCACAGCCGTTTGGGTCAGAGAGATTTTGAATGTGCTGGTGCGCGAGGACGAGCTTAGAAGCAGGGTGTGGGTTTTCCAATAAGGAACAAACCTAGCAACTTGTCTTGCTCCTCGACGGCACGCTGAGCATCGGCAAGTTCGCGGCGTAGTTGTTCGGTGATTTCTTCTGGGGATACCTCACCTGGTAAGAGTGAATGCTTCGAAGCCGAACAAGAACGACTTACACGTACCTGCACATGTAGGTCCGTCTCTTCGTGTGTATTTTCATGGGCTTCAGACAGCTGGATGCTGGTTTTTGCTGAGGAGCGAGTTAAAGGGAAAGTGGTCGAAGGCTACCGGACAGACTAACAGCTTACTCACGTCGACGAAGTAGGACGAGGAAAGAACATCTGCCAAGTTGCGTAGGGAAACAACCTTCTCTCCGCCGGCTGCGAGGTCGTGGTAGTCTGATACAGCAAGAGACGAGACGGATGATTGAGCTGGACGGCGGAGCCGATTTGCTGATGCTTTGTAGTGTCCCAGAAAGAGAGTGACGAGCCAGCCGAGGCAACAGCGAACTTGTTGTTGCTTGTCAAAGCGATACATGGACGGAACGGCCTCTTCGCCAGGTCTCTCAACGACGTTCTCTCTCTTGATGCATCCACCAGCAAGACTCGTTGCAGCAGTTGCTTTCCGTCCCTCGACCAGGCGAGAGAATTGTTCCGAAGTGGGCTCGTCGCCCATCCGTCTGATGCATGTCTCTTCTTTAGGCCTCTCAGAATGGCCTCACGGGACGCAACGTGGTCCGAGTCCGCCTGGCCCGAATCATCTTCATCAACTCGTCCAGGGTTCCGAACACGGTCTTGATGCTGCTGCACGCGAGCAAGGGGAGTTTGGCGGCGTTGCAAACGAGGGCGGGGATCAGACATCGGGGCGCTAGGAGCGAGGAGCCGAATGGCCAATGAAAGCAGGGAGCGGTGGGTGGGAGCGCAGAAATGAGCAAGGACGAGCGCTGCCGGGCCGGGGACGAACGCCGTCCGAAGAACCGCTGGCAGGTTCGTTAGCTAAACCCGGCGTCACTTCGCGTATCAACCCCATCTATGTACGAGTTTTTACTTGCACTATCTCGCAGCTCTGAAACGTTTTCAAGATGAACGAAGAAAAGAGTGAGCGTTGCCAGTCTTTCCCCTCGTCTATTCCACGACGTCCAGGCCAGTCACCGTCCTGCCTCCCAGACCTCGCCAGCGTCCAGCAAGGCAACGATGCTCTCCCACCTCAGCGATACTACCGCCGTCGAACCGGATCTCGTCGCCACTTTTGAGAGGGTTCACTTCTATCACGGCATTTCCGACGTCCCTCCCGAGCTTCTCTATCGCTCAGATCTCCAGACGAATCCCTTCGTTATCCCCAAGGGCAGACACACTGCTCTCCCTGTCAAGACGGCTCACGGAGTCTTTGATCCAATTCTCACTCCTATCTGGCGCGGCACGGTTGCTCCCGCGATCGTCGCCCTGTTGAAGGAAAAGCAACGTGGCATTCGTCTCTCTGTGCTCAAGACTGCACGCTTCTCCACCCCAGATGAAGACGGGAAGCCTCTTTTCGGACCCATCACCATCTGGATCGCTGTCCATCCTGGCACCACCACTCCCGCGGCCTGCCGCGATGCTTCCCCCGATATCCTCAGTATTCTCGAGTCCCATGGAGTCAAGGGTGCTGTCGTCCACTGGTACGAGGGATCTGTCCAACCGCTGGTGGGTCCGCCCATGGTGCGCGTTACCAACGACACCGATCCCACCTTCTGGATCCGTCGAGCGCTAACGGCGGTGTTGGGTCTGCCTCTCGCCGCACAGGAGATGGAGGATGAGGATTCCCAGGGCTCCCTCGCGTTCTATTTTCATGAGGGCCAAAATGAGAGGGGCAACCCTAGCGACAAGGTCTACGGCGTCACCAACAAACACGTCCTCTCCAAGGTCACCAATACCGACTACGAGCTTGGGCGCATTGGTGGAGCGAAGAAATTCGTTCGTGTTTGCGGCGCTTGTCGGTTCCAGATCATGGTGAACGAGACGAGAGCTTTCATTGCCAAGAAGGTCGGTGACGCCAAGCGGTTGGCTGAGCAGATTGCGGAGTTGGTGGCAAAGCCGACTGCGGAGGAGGCGGGCCAGGCGGAGGACAACGCGGATGCCTTGCAGAGGAAGGAGCGTGAGTTGCAGGACGTGAACAAGGACACCGTCAAGCTCGAGAAGTTCCTCAAGGACCTCAATGCGAGTTGGAGCGATGTTTATCAACGAACCATCGGCTGGGTCGACTGGGCGCCCAAGATCCGGAACGATGTCGACGCCCGCAAACTTACTATGGATGTTGGCACCTTCGAAGTTGACAAGTCCAAATTCCAGAAAGAATTCAAGGGTAATTTCGTCAATCTTGGTACTTTTTTTTGTCTTTCTTTCTATTATCTCTAATGAAATGGCTTTGACCTTCAGGAGGTAAATATACTTCCGACGAAATCACCGCTATGTTTTATCCCAACGCCGCCAACTCACCCTCGTTCAAGTATCCCAATAAGGATCATCTGCTCAGAATTCTGGATTTTGTCACGCCCGAACGCCTAGCAAATCCAGACTTCTACGACGAGCAGGGGAATCCAGCGTTCATCGTCGCCAAGTACGGCCAATCCACCGATCTCACCTTTGGCCGGTTCTCAGCCATGGAAGCGTACCTCTGCGACGAGTTTGAGAACGAGTCCTGGGAAGTTGCCGTCTATAATTACGGTGGTACGGGCAACTTCTCAGCCAAGGGCGACTCTGGGTCGCTGATCTTCAACGCCGAGGCCAAAATGGTCGCCATCCTTCACTCCGGCATGCCCAGAGGATTCAGCAACCATGTCACCTTCGGCACTCCTGCCCACTTCATCATCGAGCAGATCAAGCTTCGCTACCCGCACGCTGACTTCGCCCGCCTCGTCTTCTAAACGCGAGCACGACCTGGAATCGACTTTTTTTTGCCTCCCTCCTTGTCTTTTCTCCTCGGTCGATTCACTGCAAACGTTTGTCCCTATTCTTATCCTTTCGTTCTGGTAGCTGACAATGTTAACGTCTAGCTCTTCAGCGAATCTGCACCTTATGTTTTCGTACTTATATGCATGAAGGCACTGGATGATGGACCCGTCACTTCAGATAACTTATTTCTTGTTCTCTTTCTGTTTCTCGGTTCGTGTAGCTGATAGCTTCTTTGGGCTCTCGGATAAGTAACTAGAGACAAGCTACTAGACCTAACTGTACTGTTCAATAATACTGGACCAATTTCTCAGCACACGCACCCAAGAACTTCGTGTTACCAAAGCTCCGAGGCTGTTGGTGGTAGCCTTGGAGCTCAGTATTAGCACGACGCTCTAACCAACTGAGCTAGACAGCCGTCGAAGTCCGGCGAATTGTGAACCTCATAAGCAAGAGACCATAGTTACCGAGAAACCCAGAGGTGATGCTACGACGAAGTTTCGGATGCTTAAAAAGATACTCACTAGCATGGAATTGATGCTTCAATGCGTGACTAACTACGATGATGGTGATCGTGGAGTGACCTCCTCACAAAAGCGATGACACTCACCCGGGCTGGGATTCAGGAAGCCTTGCATGCCACCGCGACATCCAAACCTGAAGATGAGCACCATGCATGCCGAGCCTGAGCCAACGTGTATTACTAGTCCACGAACCTGGTTGATAGGATGGTTCTCAGGATGCGTCGAGTAGGACAGTTACGATAGTTCGTACTTCTAGATTGATAGCGAGAGTGTGACCAGATCGACAACCTGTTGGGAATGGAGCAATAGAGCCGTTGTATTTGACTCCTCACTCACCTCGACGAAGGACCTGGCCGTCCTTTGCATAGTGTTTCCGAGCAATGGTTCTGGGTCGGGGTTGGCACCGGAGGTAATTATGGAGAGCGCAGCACTGACTAACAAGTTCATCAGCTATATACCGGGTAACCTTGGCACCGGCCCGGGATAGAAGAACGCGCGCCTTGTCCGTCGACACCCTCAGTTCCACCACTACGGACGCCAATTCACCCCGCCGAAAATGAGCAGTGCGTAGCGACTAGGTGAAAACGACATTGATACTGACTACTAGACAAGACGTCATCGAAATCAACACCGGGAGTCAGTTACGCACGATGACGTTCTCTGCTGATGGCGCCTACCTCTTCACTGGCCACGCCGAGTCAGTTCGGATGTGGAAAGTGGAAAGCGGGGAAGAAATTCCTTCCGGGATGGGAGCAAAAGACGTCTGGTGTCTCTCCGCGTCGAAAAACGAGCGATGGATCGCTGCAGGGACGCGCTGGGGCGAGCTGTTTGTTTGGCATGCAAAGACGCGCCAACAAGTCTTTGCGCAGGGCGACGACTTGTGTGCCATCCACGACGTCGATTTCTCGCCAGATTCGCCGGACCGCATCGTCGTGGCGTCGGAGAACTGCTCTGCGTCAATCTGGGACGTTGCAAGTCGACGACGAGTGCTCGGTCCTCTCCGTCACAGGCGTTGCCTCACATCCGCGAAATACTCGCCCGATGGAAACAAAATTGCCACCGCTACCAGCAATTCTGTACGGATCTACGACAGCCAGGACGGCCGTTTGCTCCTGGACATCCCTGTGGAAGCAACTCCGGCACACAGCGCTGGCATTCTCTGGTTGGGCAGCCGGCTCTGCGCCATATCTGACGGCAAGATCAAGCACATTGAACCCTCGACGGGGTCAGTGGTCTCGGCAAGCCCAGAACATGATGCAAATCGCTACACACGCACTGCCCCATCAGGTCTCGGAGGATGCCTCGCGTGCTCTACCGAGCGCACTGTCACGTTGTATGACCAGTTAAAAGGCACCCAGACCGCGCGCGTCCAGCACCCCGAGAAGATCTGCTCGTTCGCGATATCTCCAGATGACGCTGTCCTCGCAATTCAAGCTCATGGAGAGCAGGCGAAAGTCGTCTTCAGGAGGTTGTCCCGTGTCACGGTGAGCATCCTGGCTAGCGGGAGTCTTCTCATTAATCATTTTCTCGCATTCCATATAGGAGCCAGACGTGCAAATTAGCGACGCTGTGCTCCGTTTGTGGAAGCGCGATCAACTTACCGGGGCCGCAGCATTGTTGACTGCCGAAAGTCTTCGGTCTCAAGCTCCAAGTCATCACACACTCGCCAGTCGAGCTCTCGTCCGAGCTCGCTTGCAGCAGTGGGACGCAGCGATCGAAGACGCCGACGAGGTCCTTCCTCCTCTGTTCCCCACGACTTGACACTAATTTACGTCTAGTCCATCAAAATTCAGCCATCCATCCTCGGCTACATCGCAAAGAGTGTTGCACATGTCGGCATGGGGGAAAAGTACAAGGCATGTCGGGCATGCGACATCGCACTGGAACTCTTTCATGCGTCCCACGTCAGCTTTCTTCTATTAATCAAGGTACGTCTCTCCGGCGCTCAACAGTTGTAGCCTTGAAGTCCTCATATTACTTAGGCCATTGTTGTGTTTATGGCTGGGGAGTATGATGATGCGATATCTCGCATGGATGACCTCATCAATACGGTACACTTCAATTCAATACTTCATGTAGTCCAGGTACGTGCATAATGAACACGAAAAATATTGTTACTCAGATTTATGGTAGGCATATATGCATCTTTTCATTGGAAATTCACGCATGGCAGATGGTAACTACATGGGTGCGATACATTTGTTCGAGCGCGCTCGTGACCAAATGCGACCCCACACGAGTCAAGCGCTCCTTGTAGCCTCATTGGTAAGCATTTGGACGTTTGCATGTAAGCAAATGGAAATCAATCTTCTGCAGATTACCGGTTGGGTATTTGATGATCTTGACGTTATCATTCGACAGCACCTTTGTGAAGCCTTATATGCCGCTGGCCGTATCAAGGAGGCGGGCGAGTGTTTACTGAACACGATCAATTTGATTGATGAAAATGTCTATCTTACTGGACGACTTGGCGTCTGGGCGCTTGGTGAATTGTATTCTACTTGTTTGCCTGCTACGTGGCTAAAACTTCACGACAGATTTTATGCAACGATGTCTTTCCGCTCCCGAAACTTGGGGTGACCAAAACTGCCATTCAGCATCCTCCGCCCCGTTGCTGAGGGAGTGGGCAAAAGTGCACTTGTCAGGTAAAACCTGGACCGACGCCTTGAATGCTGCGATCAATGTAAGTCCTCGTTTACTTTTGTGTCTATTATGAACCTGAGATATCATCCTTCTGGAGTTTACTGTGCCAAGATTCATGATTTATCGAGTCCTTTGTGACCGTCTCCAAACTCTGGAACAGTTAACGGTCGCAGCTGAATGTTTTCGTCGGCTAACTGGCGAATTCGGAGAGGAGAACAACTTGGATATAGAATCGGTGAACTGGACCGTCGGTGAGTAGCCTTGCACACTATACTGATACTCGTAACGAGACGATTTCCTACTAGACTTCAAGCGGGGTCTCCTCGAGCAATTAGAACGTTGCGGAGATGCTGCAGCGAATGCCGAGCAACACGAAAAATCGATCTTGCAGTATTCGGCTGCACTATCCCTCGATCCACCCGGTCAGCAAAGTCTCTTCGACAAACGAAGTAAGGCATACGCTGCTCTGGGTTTATGGGATGAAGCGTTGAATGATGCGAACGACGTGCGTCGTGCTGATTTATGCTTATCGGCCTCGTCGACGAATGATCTTTAGGTGATTGCGCTTGATCCATCGTCTCCCTGGGGTTACGAGAGAAAGCATGCGGCATTACACGGGGCGGGATGTTATGCTGACGCCATAGCCACGTTTGAGACGATGCTGTCGAAGATCTCGTCCTCTCCTGATCGGAAAATTCGTAGTGAGTAGTATATCGACGTGGTGTTGATGTTTCCCTACTGACGTCAACTCAGAGCGCCGTCGAGAATACATCAAACCTGAAGAGACCAAGACTGCAATTCGCGCGGCCGTCGGGAACGCCATTCGTGACTCCCCCTTGGTTCTCATTAATACCGACACCGGCCGTCTCCTCGGCAAGTCTGGACAAGCATCCTCGTTCAAATTGCAGCCCGTCTATCATGAGTTGATCTCCTCAATGACCACCCACATCGACTACGCCAGCATTAACCGCGCAGTGGCAGAGTACTACCGTTACGCCACCTTTTCGCACAAGTGGGAAGACAACGAGCCTCTGTTCGAAGAAGTCGTACGCGTCGTTGTGTATGATCTCGAGGAGTCTCAAACCCACGACAAGCTCCAGATGTTTTGCAAGATTGTACGCGATTCTGGCTTCCACTGGGCCTGGAGTGATACATGTTGTATCGACAAAACGGATCACGTCGTACTTCAAGAATCCCTCGTTGCGATGTTCAAGTGGTACGAAGGTTCTGCAGTGACGATCGTTCTGCTCCGTGGCGTCCGCTCCCCGGGGAAGCGCGGAGATCTTGTTCACAGTATCTGGAACACTCGGGCGTGGACTTTACAGGAGTACCACGCCGCGAAAGTGGTCCGATTCTACACAGAAGACTGGAAGCCGTATTTGGATCTCGACCTTCCCAACCATAAGGAGTCACCCGAGATCATATCGGAGATGGAGGAAGCAACCGGCGTCTCTGCGCAAGCGTTAATGGCGCTCCGACCAGGTTTGGACGACATCCGTGACAAGCTTTCTCTAGCTTCGACACGCGAAGCAACGCGGATCGAGGATGCGGCTTACTCGCTCCTTGGAATATTCTCCGTTTCCTTACCGGTTGTCTATGGCGATGGCGACAAGGCACTCGGGAAATTCTTAGCACAGGTCCTCACCAGCTCTGGGGATACGAGTATCCTTGCATGGAATGGGCGAGTCGGCAGCTTCAACAGCGGTCTCCCTGCGAACATCGCCGTCTTCAACCAGCCGTCGGTGACGCACATTCCAACTAGGCTCAAAAGCACCGAAATGGACGTGATAACCGCCCAACTACGGGCGTCCCCTCTCGACATGACTTTGGTCATGAGAATATATGACCGACTTAACGACCTTCCTGTGCCGTTTTTCGTGGGCCAGCGAATGAAGCTTCCCTGCGTTGTTTTCAAGCTCGGCCCATTGTCGATTTCTCGCTTCAGTTCCGGCTGTGTTTATCGTGCACAGACCGTCGCGCTCGGCGTGGTCCACATCACCACCGAGGAGGACCTCACGCGCTTCCATTCTTTATACCTCGTCCATCCTTGGATCGACTTTCTTCTCGATCGACAACCAGTCGGAAGGGTGCCAGGGCCAATATCCGAAGAAATTACCGATGATCGGTCTGCTTGGATAACAGAGTTGTTGTCGTCCGCCGGCCCTTCTAATTTGGCATCGGTGGCTCGGCAGACGCGAGCGTCGTGGCCTGCTAGCATAGGCTTGTCGTTTGGCCTGTCGACCGCCGGCGCGACGCGCCGATACACAGCGTCCCTCTGTCCTCCGTCGTCGCTCTCGCCCATGGAAAGACAGACGCGAGCGCTTCAGTTTCTCGCTCGACTTCGACAGCCGTTCGGGGGTCTGTTGCTGACGCCCAACGTGCACAGCGTGGCGGCGTACAAGAGGGTCGCTGCGGGGAACCTGATCACGGTGCAGGTGGAGGAGATCACGCCGAGGATTTTGAACAAGCTCGAGGACGGTGTGCATGTCGTGGACGTGCTGTGACGATCGCTGCTACATCTCTTCCCGCGTTTGCTAGATTGCGATTCTGTGTGGTATCGCGGTTTACCTGGCTTCGTTTCTTCGAATCCGGCATAGCTTCGCTGTGTTGCCTGCCATATCATCACTATATAGCCAAAAGTACATCCAGGTCGCTTGACCACTACACGAGCGATAGTACGATACAAAACGCACAATTGCGACTCTTCGTCCGCCAACGATTCCACTCCGATCGAGGATTTCACATCATAATCAGCATTGTATCCGGTCTCCGGGATCGTATTTCTTTACTATCACAGAAGCAGCACAACGTGAGTGCCAAAGAGGACATCTCCGCGATCGGGGACAGGAGCGGTCCGAGAGCGCAGCAGTAAACGTTGATCCCGGGCCCCCCCAGCTTGGAGGAAGAGGTCTCTCGGAGAAAAAGATGATCACGATAAGACCTGGAACGGAAGGACGAGCCTGCAAAAATGGTTGACACCTCAGCGCGAAGATCGTTGAGCACGCGAATTGACCAGGTTTAAACTATCATTGGCATATGCGTCTGCGGAGAGGGCTACTTCAAGTTGCTGTGCAGGAGTTATATGTACTACTGTACCATTTCGATCGATTCGAATTTGGACCTTTGGTGACGACAAGCGCCGGGACAGGAACGTCGAAGGTGGTGCTAGAAGTGCGGATCGATAAGACGCGTGGATCGCTGGCGACACAAAGGTGCACTTCGAACTTCGAAATTCTCTTGACCCTTTCATCGATCTGAGACTACCCTTGGAGCATATCTGCTAAAGTACGTCCACGACCGATGGACGGTGAGCATCGGGCAGGACGAACAAAATGACGATGCTCACGAGAACACGTTCTCGAGGAATATCGACCGCCCTAGTCGAGCCCTATGAGCACGCCGTGAGTGGCTGTGAAGGGGAGATTTGGCGAATGAAGGGAGCGAGACGCAGTGGAGCGTCCATCGCGGTGTTACACAGGATGGCTGGAAAAGGGCACTGTATTACATAATATTGACTTGCGGCCAAATTCTCACGGCAGGTAATGGCAAGCAACTCGACCGTCATCTCCACTGGGAAGACATTGTCGAAGTGCCAGGCCATCCTCAGACGTTCAGTGCATCGCTCTGGCAAGTATTGGCGCGTTCCTCTGGTTCGTCCCTCTTCTTTTTCGATATTACTACACACGAGCTAATCGACTCAGTCATCTCGCTCGACCATCTCATCTCTTCTATGGCCATATCCGACAATTACTTGTTGAGTTAATGTAAGTTGGTTTTGGTTCGCCCAGTGGTTCCCTACTAAATGATAAACTACTTTAAAAAGTATTCAACAGTTACACACGCGACTTGCCGAATCGAGAGAAATGTTGCGTGAGGAGCTGGGCAACTCAAGTAAGTTGCAGTCACACTCACTGGCATGTGTCGAAGAATTCACATCGATCGGGCAGTATCAAAAATCTATCAAGGGACTCCGCAGCCAACTCGTCATCTCTCCACGTGCAACCGAACAGCAGGAGGCATAGATCGAGCTCTTACGTTCTCAAGGAACGGGAGCGAGTTTGTTCATTCATTCGCTGCCGTGGCTGACGCTCATTGGTGACTTTTAGATGATGAGATCGCGCAGCTTAATCGAGCTGATCAGGATCTTCAATGCGTCACGTACACGAACAAAAGGATGAATGTGAAGTCCTGTATGCGCAAGGTCGCATGATAGGTGCCACAGAGCTTCTCGAGATAGAAAACACTACAGGCGAACACGCAAAAGGCAACAGATTCCTCTCCAACTGGCTGAATGGTGGGTCTCCTTGTGTGGTTCATATGGTGGATCAAATCCCGTCTAATGCACCAGCAGATGCATCAAGACGCTGGAGAATCGAACGCTGGAGACCAAGAACAGACAGTCGAGTCCTACGCTGCTGCAACTGTCGCTGAGCTCTTCAATCCCAAATGGAATACTGGCAGAGTGGGCAAGGTGCAGCTTGGCCACTGGTTCAGCGCGTGCTGTGGCCAAGGTATGCTCTGTGCGACAGCTTGAATCCGGATACTGACTCTTGGCTTAGTTCAGGGTATTGAAATTCCCCATTTACTGCTCTATTTGCATCGTTCTCGAAAAAGATGGTCCTTGGAGGCGTTGGGGATATTCAGACATGCTGGGCGATCTACTAGATGGCGCCCGCGCCAACAACAAGCGAGCGCAGTAGGAATGTGGTAGGTGGCTCAATTAATTGTATGAGCGAAACTGAGTCGTTGATCTCGCTCAGAATTTCGAGAGCGCTGCATCGGGTTGTACAGCTCTGCGACATTAGAAAGGACAGCAAAGCACATCACGAAGTCATTGAATTTTATTCGGAAGCGATATCACTCGGCCCCACAAATTTCAGCGAGATTCTTCTTAAATGTGGTAGCGAGGTTCGGATCTCATTACTCGCCCCATCAAACGTACCTCGCTGAGCCATGTTGCTAGCTCGTCGTGCTCGATTCGTCATCGCATAAAGAATATAAAGAAGAGCATATCGCACTTAGCGGTTTAGGTTACTACTGCGAGGCATTTGCAGCATTCAAGGTGATACTGTCGATACTTTGGCGCTCCGCAATTCTAATGTGCGAGGTAAATCTTTTTCTCTGCATTTATCCTATCTCAAATGTTGACCTGTTTCGAATAGAGCTCTGTCATTGGTGCGTTGACACGACATCTGCCATCCACCACCTGCCGACTATCCTAATAACTGCGTTCGTCAATGACAACATCCCTTGACCAATCGTGTATTCAGAAAGAGGCGACAGAATTCTATCGCTACGTCATGTTTCCAATAAGTGACAACTCGGCGAACCCACTTTTCAGCAAGTCGAGAAGGATTTCGTCTACAGCCTGCCTTCGTCTCCCGCATTCGACAAGCCATGAAGCTCGTAGTCGCTCCTCAGTTCGAGTGGGCTTGGAGCGACACGTGTTGTGTCAATCAGCTCGACAAGGGGTCCAGCAGGAATGAATCGTTGCGATGTTTAGGTGGCATCGTGGCTCCTCATTCACAATGGTCCATCTCCTCGGCATCTTTTCAGAGGTGCAGGAGCCCGGCTGCTTCTGGAGGAGCACTTGGAACACCGGAGGGCAGACATACCAAGAATATGTCACCTCCGAGGTTGTCCAATTCTACACCGAGGACAGGCAACCGTACCTCGGACTGCAAATTTCAACCAAGGGGCCACAGGTAGTACTTTCGGAGATGGAATGGCCGACGAATGTCACCTGTAAGGAACACCGGTCGTCTACGGCCCGAAACGGTCTCGAACGCCCTCGATAGAGTCACACGTACGCTTTTCATATCGCTGTCTTTTTCTTTCCTCTCCGTCATCACTACCTTTAACCTTCCACCTTTCCACTTTCATTGTCATACGTCATCCCTACCTTAGATCGTCCTCACGCCACTCAGCGTGTACTATATAGAGTCCACTGTATGTCTCCGTACATCATCGAATCCAGTTCCCATCTTTTCTCTCATCGAACGACGCAACGACCGACGACCGACGACCGACAGCAAAGACTTTATCTCATTACGCGCCCTCCTATCTATCTCCTTTAGGCTAATCTCTATCCCCTTAGAACTCGCCCTCTCGCCTTCTCGCGTTCCGTCGCCGTAGACGAACGCAAACTTACACACCACGCAGCAACTTGGCATGCTCTAACCGGGTTTGGACGTGGCGTGCGAGAAGCCTTATCTGGGGTCTGGACAACAAACGAGGCACGAGGAAGATATCGCATTCTCGCTTTTCGGAATATTTGGTGTTGCACTCCCTGTCACCTGTTGATATCTTGACTCGTTCAGACGAGGTCACCCTTCTCGCATGGACCGATCATGCCCCGCATGTTCCCGCCCCCATCGAGATATCCGAGATGGACAGCACGGTCTCGGCATTGCGTTCATTCATTCCAGACCTTGCTGTCACGCTGTACGAGCACTTCTTTGGTCTCCCCCCACTCTCGATCGTCGTCGGTCGTCTAGGACTTCCCAGCATCATTTCTCCGCTCGCCGACCTCATCCTTGTGCCTCTCCGAATCCAATATGCTGGTTTATCTCATGGCGACGCCCATGATTGGGGAACCACGGCAGATTTGACCGGGACGCGATGCTTTGTTCTCGTCCACCCCTGGATAAGCCACCTGCTTGATCTGAACTCTTCGTGCGGCGAAGCGCCGTACGATCTGCGCACGGCAGTGTAGACGTCGCGATGGACAGTCTGATCGAAGTTCGAGTTCAGAAAGGGGCGGAGTTGAGCGAGCCGATGGAAGCCGTACGCACTGTCGACGTGCAGCGGCGAACTGGCGATGGAGAGCTCGAGGACGAGCGATCTAATCCGTGCTAAGGTGATATTCTAGTTGGTTCTTGGTTTCGTGCGCTTGTCGTTTTGCGGTTTGATTCGTGCCGTGCTGTGATCAGGCGATAGTGCATTCTCCGACACCCATTCAATGGCTGGACAATGAGGCCAGTCAACCAGGCGTGGAATTCATTTCTCGACCATACAGGATGTACCCTCCCCACTGTATCAGAATCTCACAGCGTAGTCCACTTTGTTTCCCAGCAGAACTACCTTGATTTGTAGTGACCTACGATACCCGTGGAACGTGTCTTCCAGAAGCGGATCTTCTGCGTCGCAGACGTGCTTTTGGACGGGTGAATGGATGTATGCGCAATGAAAATCTTGGTCGGTATCCGAGAACTGTCGGCGTGTGTCTAGTAGTACAAAGACGGACTCGATGGATTACATAAGGTGATAATGCTTGTGCGGCAGGCCCTGTCGGAGTTCAGTGGGACCCGGCCGCCCATCCCTTGGCAGGCCGGCCCAAGGCCTGGACGTCAGATAAGGTCCACTTGCTGTACTGCAGGATGTCCTTGAAAAGGATAGCAGCGCTGCATGCACCAGCAGCTCAATAGCTCCATCATGTCCGGCAGTTTGAGCGCTGAAAAAAAAAGTTCGCGACTTGGAACAGAGTCGGAGCCGGTGTCTCGCACCGAGAATAGTGACTCCGAGCCCACCAGACATCAACGACCCCGCCGTGGATCAACAGCATCGCTCTCCAGTGACTTGACAGTATGTTCAAGATCAAGCTGGTCGTTTGTCGACTGATCGATCCTGCAGGACTGCGTAGTATCGTCGCCAGGAAATTCTGATCGCTGTGCTGGACGCGAAACCACTCGACCAACAGTCCAGCTACATGATGGTGCAACACGGACTGATCAAGAGGAGCTGGTCATTACGAGTATGAAACCTCCTCTATTTTACGAGGCTTGTAAGTGTGGCTGACAACAAAACAGGCATCAGTGCAACGGATGTTGCTCTCGGCCTGAGACGCCTCCCTGCTGGCTTCTATACTGCGGTCCGTCACAGCGGCCTTGAATGGAGAACCGAGAACAAGCTGTCGTCGGTCAACAATGATTTCGTCGAATGGACTGGTCAAATCCCGGTGTGAGATCCCACCTTTCTAATCATGATTGGAATTGACAGAGTGTGCAGCCCGCCAGACATGTCGACCGTGGTTCACCTCGCGGTGTATGCATCTTTCGAATGCCAACCAATGCTGGGTGCCGGAGAGCAGCTACGAGAGTTGACGGTGACCGTCGGGGACCTGTTGCATCGCAGCGCATTGGATGCGTGTGAGTGCGGCCGAGTGTTGGAAATTGATATAGCTCATAACACCTGGACAGCGTTCACGTTCTTCCCGGATGAAGGGGACGTTGTATCCCCGTGTTCATCCATATCGGTCACTGTTGAACGGCAGATGAGCTCACCGCTGTCGACGGCGCTTCTCTCTCATCATGTGAGTAATTGCCTATACAGAAACATACTCGTTAATCTGTGCACGCACATAGTTGTACCTGGAATCGGCAGCGGAACTGGAAGACACAACTAATCAGGGCCACAGTGCACTCTCACGCTACCGAAAGCGAGGGGAAAGGCAAGATCTGGAACTGTCAATTGCAAAGTTTGAACGGGCACACAACATTTGTCTGCCTGACCATCCTTGTCATGCGGCAGCTCAGTCGAACCTGGCGATGGCTAAATTCATACTCTGTCAAGTGGATGGTTCAGTTACTTTTCTCGAGACCTCGCTCAACTTGTATTGGGATGCGCTGTACGGGCGTCCTACTGGTCACATGGATCGTCCCTTGACACTGATTCAGCTCGCTGCGATGTATTTCGTGGAATACGACAGGTCAAAGGATACAATGGAGAGAGCACCATGCGAGGCGTTGTTGCATGAAGCGCTGGACCTCAGTCCTGAAGAGAGCCACGACAATTGGGTTGCGAGGATCATGCTCCAATTGTGTGCTGTGTGGCGCAGGCAGAATGAGCTATCCGCAACAGAGCAGAGTGCCAGGTCAAGCTCACTGGACCAGGACCCAAGGGTTGCAAGTATTGCGCTGTTGGAACGTTATGAACAGTTTAGGGAACTGGACGACCTGGAACGGGCAATCGCGATGACGAGGAATTTGGTGAAGACTACTTCGGTTTTGGATGCAAACTATGCTGGCTGGCTATCTAATCTCGGGATAGCATTGCTGTATCGATTTGAGAGTCTCGGAGAACTTGGTGACCTTGAGGATGCCATGTCCACTCTGAGGGGTGTCGTCCAGCTCATCCCGGATGGCCACCCTGACAAGCCCAGTCGTCTCAACAACCTCGGCACCTCCCTCCTCACTCGTTTTGAGCGCCTCGGAGAGCTTGGCGACCTAGACGACGGGATTTCAACTCATAGAGACGCCGTTCAACTCACCCCAGATAGCCACTGCGACAAGCCTCGTTGTCTCAACAACCTCGGCAATTCCCTCCTCACTCGCTTCTCATGCCTTGGAGAGCTTCGTGACCTAGACGACGCGATTTCGACTCACAGAGACGCAGTTCAGCTCACGCCTGATGGCCACCCCGACAAGCCTGGTCGTCTCAATAACCTAGGCAACTCCCTCCTCGCTCAGTTTGGGCGCCTCGGAGAACTTCGTGACCTAGACGACGCGATTTCCACCCACAGAGATGTCATTCAGCTCACCCCTCATAGCCATCCTGACAGGCCCGGTCGTCTCAACAACCTCGGTAACTCCCTCCTCACCCGTTTTGAGCGCCTCGGAGAGCTTCGCGACCTAGAAGACGGGATTTCAATGCATAGAAATGCCGTTCAGCTCACGCCTAATGACCACCAAGACAAGCCTTTTTATCTCAACAACCTCGGCAGGTCCCTCCTCACTCGTTTTGAGTGCCTCGGAGAACTTCGTGACCTAGACAACGCGGTTTCCACTCACACCGACGTCATTCAGCTCACCCCTGATGACCACCCAGACAAGCTCCGCTGTCTCAGTAACCTCGGCAACTCCCTCCTCGCTCGTTTTTCACGCCTCGGAGAGCTCCGTGACCTCGACGACGGAATTTCGACCCACAGAGACGCCCTCCAGCTCACGCCTGATGGCCACCCTGACCACCCTGGTCGTCTCAGCAACCTCGGCAACTCCCTCCTCGCTCGTTTTGAGCGCCTCGGAGAACTTCGCGACCTAGATGACTCGATTTCAACTCACAGAGATGCCGTTCAGCTCACACCTGATGGCCACCCCAACAATCCTGGTTGTCTCAATAGGCTCGGCAATTCCCTCCTCGTTCGTTTCTCACGCCTCGGAGACCTTCGCGACCTAGACGACGGGATTTCAACTTACAGAGACACAGTTCAGCTCACGCCTGATGGTCACCCAGACAAGCCCAATTGTCTCAGCAACCTCGGCAGCTCCCTTCTCACTCGTTTTGAGCGCATCGGAGAGCTTCGTGACCTAGAGGATGCGATTTCAACTCACAGAGTCGCCGTTCAGCTCACACCTGATGGCCACCCTGACAAGCCCAGTTGTCTCAACAATCTCGGCAGCTCCCTTCTCACTCGTTTTGAGCGACTCAGAGAGCTTGGCGACCTAGACAATGCAATTTCCACTCACAGAGATGCTGTTCGGCTCACGCCTGATGGTCACCCCAGCAAGAATAGTCGTCTCAACAACCTCGGCAGCTCCCTCGTCACTCGTTTTGAGCGCCTTGGAGAGCTTCGCGACCTAGACGACGGGATTTCCACTCACAGAGATGCTGTCCGGCTCACACCTGATAGTCACCCCAGCAAGCACAGTCGTCTCAACAACCTTGGCAGCTCCCTCCTCACTCGTTTTGAGCGCCTCGGAGAGCTTAACGACCTAGACAATGGGATTTCAATTTACAGAGATGCTGTTCAGCTCACCCCAGATGGCCACCCCGACAAGCCTCGTTGTCTCAGCAACCTCG